>PVKE010003194.1:0-74458 GCA_004027555.1 Craseonycteris thonglongyai
GCGAAATAAGTCAGACTGAAAGAATCAGGAAACATATGACCTCACTTATAGGTGGAATAGAAAACTGAAAGTAACAAAGACACAGAGACCTATGGACACACTCAATAGCTGGATGATTGCTTTTTATTTATTTATGCTATAGAGAGGCTATAACTTTGGGTCTTGTTAAAGTGGCATGTTCACTTTTGCCACTTTAATAAGTTGAAAGAAAGATGTATGGCTGTAGAAAGTTGTGTAATATGTGTTTGTGAGTTCTGCTAGTCTGCTAGCATTTTAATTCTCCTGTAGCACAGGCAGTCCTAATTGGTCTATCTGCCCCACCCCACCCCGCTGGTTTTCTCTGTGCAATTGAAGTTAGTTGCTTTGGTTAAAAGTTAGTCAATATAAATGGGAGACTGTTCTAGGAGCATAGTAACAGAGAAATATAACTGTGTATGTCTTTTTTGTTTTTTTAAGAAAAAAATAGTCTTTCTCTTAAAACAGAAGTTCTCAGGTGTTGGTTTCCAGATCTCTCTCTCACTCTCTCTTTTTTTTTTAAAGATTTATTTTATTGTTTTGCGAGAAAGAGAGAGAGAGAAATGGGGAGGGCCCAGAGCAGTTTCCATAGTTGTACATCATTAGTTACAACACGGTCTTATTCCACACAGGGGGATGTGGGTTTGTGAGGGTTAGGAACTGAAACAGGGACCTCCCCTATGGGAGGCAAGAACCTTACTGCTGAGCCATCCTGGTGGTTACCAGTTGCACTGAAGTTCAGCATATGGGTTTGCACAGGCTGGGGCCAGGAATTGAAGCCGGGACCTTGTGATTGTGAGGCAAGTGCTCAACTGCTGAGCTATCCTGGCTTCCCTTCAGATTTCTTTACACTTATACTTTCATATTGGAAATTGAACCAGTAAAAATTTAAAGGTTTTTAAAATTGATTTACTTATGGTTAGTAATGATGTATTCATTGCATTTTAACATAAATAACATCATAGTATTATTATGAAATAGCTTTGACCTCATGTGCCTGAGAATCATTGCCCTAAACTTTAGTAAAGTATCAGTTTATTACAGAATGTTAAAGAGCATAAAGCAGGATAAAACTTAAAAACTTAATTTTATTTTCCTTGTGTCGTCTTATTCTTTTTGGGCTGATATAACAAAATACCACAGAGTATGTAGTTTATAAACAACAGAAATGTATTGCTTCTAGTTCTGGAGGCTTGGAAGGCCAGCATGATCGCCTTCTGGTGAGGGCTCTTTCTGGTTCACAGTGGGTACCTTCTCATTGTGTCCTCACAGGGTAGAAGGGGCAAAGGATCTCTCTGGGCATTAAGCCCAGTCCTGATGGTTCTACCCTTATGACCTAAGCACCTCCCACAGGCTCCATCTATTAATACTATCATCTTTGGGAATTGGGATTTTAACATATGAATATTGGGAAGACACAAAACTCCCCGAGTTTAAAAATAATTTATAAAATGTATTAAGGTTTTAGTAAAGTTCAACATCACTAATCATCAGAGAAATGCAAACTAAAACCACAGTGAGATACCACCTTACTCTTGTCAGAATGGCTATCATCAGTAAATCAACAAACAAGTGTTAGCGAGGGTGTGGAGAAAAGAAACCCTTATGACCTATTGGTATGATTGCAAATTGGTCAGCCACTATGGAAAATAGTAAGGCAGTTCCTCAAAAAATTAAAAATAGAACTACCTTATGATTCAGAAATTGCACTCCTGGGTATTTATCCAAAGAAATCCAAAACTCTAATTTGAAAAAAATATATGCACCCCAATGTTTACTGCAGCACTATTCACAATAGCCAAGATATGGAAGCAACCTAAACAATCAGTAGACAATTGGATAAAGAAACTGTAGTACATTTATACAATGAAATATTACTCTGCTAGAAAAATAAATAAAATATTACCATACAGTGCTTATTATAGCTAACAATACTATATTATATATTTAGAATTTGCTGAGGGTAGACCTTATGTTAAGTGTTTTTACCACACAAACAACAATAATAAAATAACAAAAAATATTGATACAGAGTGGGAGGAAACTTTGGGAGGTGGTGGATATGTCTGAGGTCTTGAAGGTGGTGATGGTGGTTTCATAGGTGTATATTTATCTCCAAACTCATCAAGTTGTATACATTAAATATGTACAGCCTTTTTACATATCAATCATACTTCAGTAAAGTGTCAAAAAAAAATTTTTTCTTGCAGTTCTTTTGGTCTTTAGCCTAAGTGTAGTATTCCAAAATACTATAACCAAAAGTTACTTGGGTTAGTTCTTTTATCCTTAAATTTTGATCATACTCTGTGGTTTGAACTAGCTCACGATTTCAGTTCAGGGCTAATTCTCTAGCTGAGGAATATGCCAAACCAATCCATAGCCCAAACCGGAACCCATATCTAAGATCAGACCTGTTGACCAGTTCAAGCATATAAGTCAGAAACCAGCTTAGAGTCCAGTCAGAATCTCAGGCAGTACCATCTCAGTACAATGTGGTACCCAAAGTTGTATTGACATGGATAGACAACCATGTTGTCCTTAGCTAAGAGATCAACCCCATTCAGAACATAGTTATGTGCCAGTCCAGCTTGACATAGAAAGCAAACCACTCCTGACTAACCCAGATTAGAATGAAAGCCTGGTTTAGGATGGTCAGAACCCAGAATACGCTAGTTTATTCCCAGACTCATTCACTCATTAATTAATTGAACAAGTATTTTCTGTAGGCCTACTAGGTTCCAGGTTATGTGGTAGGTGTTAATGCTTATGTGGACATGGGCCCAATCCCAAGAGGCTTGCATCACCCCTAGTGGTCTAAGTGCAGAGTCCAGCTCCCTTCCGGTTGTACTCAACACTTCCAGATGTGTCACCAGATAAATTCTTATAGACTTTTTTTATGATGTCATATTCTGTTTCATCTCCTCATGGCAACTTTTTATTACATAATAGCATATCTCATCATGACCCCACCCATAACCTTTTGACCTAGCAGATTTCTATACCTGCTTTGACCATTCATTCATGCAGCATACATTTTTTAAATGGCTTTATATGCCACGCCCTGGGTACACAAAAATATTGCCTTTAAGTAATTCATTTTCTTTAATTCTACCAAAGAAGGTTAATAAATTAAGAAAGAAAACGTACCACAGTTATGTAATAAAGGTATAAGTTCTTTAATAATGGTATCTTCAAAATTCTATGAGAGCCTAATCGAGGAATTATTTTTTAATGCTAGGAGGGTGTGATTAGGGGAAGTGATTTCTCCACTGTTCTTTGAAGAGTGACTAGGAGGTTAATGAGAGAGAAAGATATTCTAAGAAACTGAGCTAAGGCATGTAGGCAGTAAGGAGAATAGGATGCTCCAAGGACAGACTGTTGTGATTTATACCACTTGACAATAATGAAATTTGCTTTAAACCTGACCCAGGGATGTTCGATACCAAGGATACTTGAAAATAAATGTATAATAAGAATTATACCAGTGTTAGTGAATGTTTGAAAAGTGTTTTATGAATTAATTCCTTGATTAATGCATAGACTGCAAAGTTCTCAAATGGAGGGTCAGGCAGAAGTAATGCCCTGGCAGAAGCAACACTTTGTTTTTATAACCTGGTAATCTGTACCAAATCTTTTATTACAAAATCATAAGCATGTAATTCTGTAACAACAATAACATACTCAAGCACAGTATATGACATTTTAGGTGAAATGTTCAAATTGCTGTCCATCTTGTGCAAGACAAAAGCAAGCCTTATGATCTTATGGCATTACTTCTGCGGGATCCTGTACATAATGGGGGCAAAATGCTCTGATGTCAGAGCAGCAGAATCAGAAAGAATGGTTTTAGGATTAAAATGGCAGAATATCAAATCTTGCTGCTGCTATCCTTATCACAATGAGTTTTCCAAAGTCTGCATACCTTCTTATGTCACAGATTACCTTCCCCTCCTACAACTTATTTCCTCAACATTGACTCATCGCTTTGTTATATGGAATTCCCCAAACCAGTGTCACAAATGTAAATACTTAAAAATACTATGTGGATAATCTGAATAAAGCTGGTAAAGTGGGGACTGGTAAACTAAAAATATCTGCCTTGTCCAAAAGAGAAAGTTGTTACTTTGCTCCAGCAAGTCATTGCCGTGTGGGAGTGTAGGTCAGGGGTTGTCAGAACTTAACATTTTCAAGAGAAGCAAGAAATTCCGATTTTTATTATGGAACCTCCCAATTTAGTAACTAATTGGGGGAGAAAAAACAACCCAACTCAAGACTGGCCAACAAAACAAGTCTGTGGACAGATTCTACCCCTGGGTACAAGTTTATGACCTTTGACCTAAAACTTTCCTACTTTTCTGTGATATCATACTTGAAGGAATGATGTGCTGTCCCTTCTCTTTCTGACATTACTGACATCTCAAATATGGACTTAACTCCCATTTTCTTGTGAAGTACTATTTTGTACCATCCTCTAGTGATTTTAGAGTTTGTCCATCCCTGTTAACATCAAGTTTTAGCTCTCTTCTTGTAATATAACTATAATATATGTCGATATATGTAAGTGAATTTCATATATATGCACATGCATATGTACATACATACATACACATATACCCATGCACATACATACTCTTATTAGAGAGACTAATGTAAAAAAGGGGAGGGAAATTGCTTTAGATTAAGTGGTCAGAGTGGGTTTTTCTGAAGAGTGGCAGTTGAATGGAGTTCTAATGAATGAAAATGATCTAGCCACGTGAAATGTAGAGAAAACAGGAGTCTACTGAAGTGGGTACAGCGTGGGTAAAGCCATTAGGTAGGAATGATTTCTAAGAACAAAAAAGTTAACATAGCTAGGGTATAGTGACTAAGAAGGAGGGTAGAAAGAAATGAGGTTGAACAGAAAGATAGAAGACATCATGAAAAAACTTTGATGATGGAGTAGATATGTAATATGAAGGAAAACTAAAAATCAGGGATGATTTGTAGGGTTTGGGCCTGAGCAATTTGGGTGCATACAGTTTTACTGAAATGAGAAAAAGAGACTACCAACTAGGTTCTCTGGGAAGCAGATGCTGAGACAGAGTTAGGTGTGCAAAAGTTTTATCAGGGAATAACACTTGTAAAGGAAAAGAGACAGAAGCAGAATTGTGTAGGGGGAGGTTAGACAGTGATGCAACCTGACAAAGTCTCTGCCAGGCCAATGGGGAACTCCAGAGCAAAGATTGACTGGGGAGTTAGTTCTGTGTTGAACTAGGCCCCTGTACTACCCTTACACACTCATTGGCTGGGATCCACCCAAAAAAATGTAACTTTGGCTCTAAAGCTGATGTGGACCCTGAAGCAGGTAACAGAAGGAGGCTTGCTTGCTACCCACACTCTTCACAGCTGGGCAACCAATTTTTTCCTGAAGGGGGATGTGAGCAGCACATCTTCATGTCTCCCACAGGGAACAACAGGTAAGAAAAGATCAAGATTCTAGTTTTAAACAAGAAGGGGACTTAAATTAATTAGATCATTCACTTATCAAATATTTATTGAACTTCTATAATAGACCATTCAAGTGAAAATATCATGTATATAGTTGGAGTTCAAAAGAGATGTTTGGAGAAGAGATATTTGAGAATTACCATATATATGATGTTAAAGGACCCGGACTGGCTGGGATTACGCAATAAGAGACAAAATGGTTTTAAACTGTGAGAAGTATCATTTCTCTAAGGACATTTTGGAGGCAACCTGGGTTGTCACATTGAGTAGAAGAACAAATGGTACACTATTGGCATTTAATGGGTAGGGCATGGGAAATCCTCTCTAATGAAGAAATGTTTAACGCAAAATGCCAACAGTAACCATTTGAAAAATTGGCTGTAGACAGGGAAGTGGTCCCAGAACAAACCCTTGGGGTGTTCTAACTTTTAGAAGCTGGGTAATGGAGAAGAATCTGGCAAAAAAGACAAAAGGAGTATCTAGAAAGGTAGAAAGAAAAGTGAAAGAGTGTTTGGTGTTATATGCAAAGAGTGCAAAGTGTTTCAAGAAAGGAGAAGTCAGCAGCAAAGAATGCTGCTGAACAGTTGAATAAGATGAAGACAGAAAATTGTCTATTCAAAGGTGAGTTAAAAGAAAACAATCTCAGGGCAATGGTGGAGATGGAAGCCAGACTGGCATAAACAGAATAAAAGGGAAGGGACAAAGTAGAAAAATAAACTTTTAAAAGAAATTTGAACAAAAAATAAACAGAGAAACAAATTATTGGGTGATTTGGGATCAAGGAAAGGATTTTATTTGAAATATTTTATTATGAAAGTTTTAAATATACTGAAAAGTTGAAAGAATTTTGCAGTAAATATCACTAAATTCTATAATTAACCTTTTGCTATACTTTCTTTATGACATCTTTCTGTCTATCCATAGAAAACAATTTTTAAAGAAGGACAACACTCCTAGAGCAGGTTTGTATGCCTAGACTCTCAAGGGTGGCGAACCTTTTGACGATTGAGTGCCAAAGTTTATGAAATAAGAGTATACTCTCTCAACTCGCGTGCCAACCCATCGAGTGAGATAGAGGTATCGATTATTTTTATGTCTATAAGAGCATAAACAATAATTTTAAAAATGGTATTCATAGCTCCGCGTGCTGAAATAATTGCTCCGAGTGCCACTTTGGGCACGCGTGCCACAGGTTCGCCACCCCTGGCCTAGAGTGTGATTCAATTGCTAGGGAAGATTAATGATACAGGAAAGAAAGGAGATAGCCAAGTGATAAACTGAAATCCTTGACAATGGGATTCCCAGTACATAGGCAAGGGATTGCCTTTTGTTACAGAAAGGAAGAAAGAGGAAGTGGTTACAGAATCAGGTAGGTTTATGGATTTGATACTGGGAAAATGTGGCAGACACTACACTATTGCCTAATTCACAGTTTAGAACCACTTCTCTTGCTCATAGAACCCAAATTTGGCATAAATGCACCCAGAACCAGGGAATTAATCATAATTGGTCTAAGCCAATCATAACCATTGCATTCCCCTTTGCCAGATACTAACTTTCCCACCATCTTGCAGCTAAGTAAATAGCCATATAACCTATTTCTGGTCAATGGAACTTAAAGTTGTTTGCTTCAGTGAAACCTTTTCTTTGCTGATAAAAGGAAAGGAAACTTCTCTAATAAAAGGCCCTCTTGTGCCGCCTGCCCGCCCCTGTGTTTTTTTCTACTTTTGAATGTGGTCATGATTCATGCTGTCAGAAAGTACGATAGCCATCTTTCAAATTTCAATAAGCTTGAAGATGAAAAGCCAGAGCTGAGAAAAGGAAAGACGCTATGATGATACTACTTAGCAGTGGAACCAATGCCAATAACTACCTACCTACGGACTTATTTTTATCAGAAAAATAAACACCAATTTATTAAAGCCTCTGTACTCAAGTCTTATGACACTTTAGCTGAATACAGATACAGAATAGGGAAAAGTATGGTGGCTTTTCCTTTTTCTTGCTGAATACCTCTTTCTAGCTTGATTCTGGATATAGACTCTATTCTCCAGACCACAGGAGTGACCTAAATAAGACTTAGTTCTTCCTAGTGAGGATTTTAGACTTGGAAGTACCCAAAGACAGAAGGAGATAACTGAATTATCACTTCTATAAAGAAGGCCCAAGGTTTCCTGCCTCTGGGATTTTTTTTCCCATTCAGTCTATGAGTTACTCCAGTGATGTCCAACCTTTTGTCTTCCCTGGGCCACATTGAAAGAAGAATTTTTTTGGACCACACATAAAATACACTAACACTAACAATATCTGATGAGCTAAAAAAGAGGTCACACACAAAAAAATTTCATAATGTTTTTAGAATTTGTGTTGGGCCTCATTCAAAGCCATCCTGGTCCAGAGGTTAGATATGCCTGAGTTATTCTATTATTCTCTCAATAAATCCCCTTTTTACTGTAATTGGTTAGCTGGAATTGGTTTCTGTTGCTTTAACCAGTGGGTCTTAACTAGGGGAGGTTTCACTCTTCAATGGATATATGGCAACGTCTGAAGATATTTTTGGTTGATTCAATTGGAGTGGGTCTTATTGGCATCTAGAGTCTAGATACCAGGGATGCTGCTAACATCCTATAATGTACAAGACAATATTCCACAATAAAACATATTTGACCCAAAGTGTCAAGAGTGCTGCTACTGAGAAACCCTGCTGTAAAACAAGAGTTTCTTCATCTGTACAGGGAGGTTCTTAACAAAGCTGACTTAAGGTCAACTGAAAATAAATGGGAAGGAAGAATGGGAAGTCTGAGGAGCAAAGCAAAGTGTGGAATGGCTTTTGAGGGCATATAAGAAAGAGTATGTGAAACATTGCTGGTCAGTAGTTAGGGTCTGTTCTGAGGTGGGTGACCATGAGTTTAAGACATGGATCGAATGATATTTCTCCTGCAATGTAGAGCTATATTGGTACAGACAAGGGAAGGCATATTTTGAATTGATCCAGGGCTGGATTTTTGTCAAGTGAGGGCAACAGAGGAAAAGAAAGACAAGGGAAGTGATATTTGTATGGGGCTCCTTTTACTGATGAACTTGAGAAACTAAGCTGGGTAATGAGAGGAAAATTAAAAAGAAAGAATTGATAATAAAAACTGACAGGACATAGAAATTAAGAAAACAATTCCATTTACAATTACATCAAAAAGAATAAAACACGTAGGAATAAATTTAAGAAGTGAAAGACCGATACACTAGAAACTATAAGACATTGATCAAATAAAACAAAGAAGACACAAATAAATGGAAAGATAGTCCATGTTCACAGATTAAACGAATTCATACTGTTAGAATGTCCATACTGCTCAATGTAATCTACAGATTCCTTTTTCAATCCTTATGAAAATGGAATAAACAATCTTAAAGTTTTCATGTAGTCTTCAAAGACCTCAAATAGCCAAAACAGCCATGAGAAAGCAAAACAAAACAAGAGGCATGACACTTCCTGATTTAAAACTATATTAAAGAACTATAGTAATCAAAATAGTATGGTTCTAGCATAAAAACAGAAACAATAGATCAGTTGAACAGAACAGAGAGCCAGAAATAAACCCACACATACATGTCAATTAATGACATGACAAAGGAACCAAGAATATACAATAGGAAAATGACAGTCTCTTCAATAAATGGTGTTGGGAAAACTGGACAGTGACATTCAAAAAAATGAGCCTGGACCACTAGCTTACATCATATACAAAAAATGTACACAAAATGGATTAAAACATGAGTGTAAGACTTGAAACCATTAAACTCCTAGAAGAACTTCAATATAGGCACTAAGCTCCTTAACATCAGTCTTAGCAATGACTTTTTGGATTTGACATCAAAACAAAGGCAACAAAAGCAAAAATAAACAAGTGGGACTACATCAAGCTAAGAAGCTTCTGTATAGCAAAAGACATTGTCCACAAAATAAAAAGGCAACCTACAAAATGGGAAAAACTATTTGCAAATCATATATCTGATAAAGGATTAATATCCATATATATAAAGAATTTATACAACTCAATAGCAAAGAAATAAATAAAAATCCAGTTTAAAAATGGGCAAATTACCTGAATAGGTATTTTTTCAAAGGTATTCAAATGACCAACAGCAGGTATATGAAAATGTGTTCAACATTACTAATTATCAGAGAAATGCAAATCAAAGCCACAATGAGATATCAAATCACACCTCTTAGAATGTCTATTATCAAAAAGACAAGAAATAAGAGGTGGTGAGGGTGTGGAGGAAAAGGAATCCTAGTGCACTGTTGGTGGGAATGTAAATTGGTGTAGCCACTATGGAAAACAGTATGGAGTATCCTTAAAAAGTTAAAAATAGAACTGCCATATGATTTGGCAATTCCACTTCTGGGAACTTATCTCAAGGAAATGAAAACATTAACTCAAAAAGATATCTGCATTCAGATATATTCATCACTGCATTATTTACAATAGCCAAGACACAGAAATAACCTAAGTGCTCAGCAACAGATCAACAGATAAAGATAACTTGGAGTATACTCCTATATATACAATGAAATATTACCTAGCTATAAAAAGAAGAAAATTCTGCCATTTACAATATGAATGGATCTTTAGGACATTGTGCTAAGTAAAATAAGTCAGACAGAGAAAGACAAAAACCATATGATCTTACTTATGTGTAAAATCTAAAAAAGAAAAAACCAATGAAACAAACCACAGTTATAGATACAGAAAACAGATTGGTGGTTGTGAGAGTCAGGTCTGGGGAGTGGGTGAAATGGTTGAAAGTGGTCACAGGTTATAAAATAAGTCCTGAGAATGTGAAGTACAGCATGTTGGTTATAGTTAAAAATACTTCATTGCATATTTAAAGGAGGCTAAGAGAGTAAATCTTACAAAGTCTCATCACAAAAGATTGCAACTATGTGTAGTAATAGATGTTAACTAGAATTAATGTGGTGATCATTTTGCAATATATACATATGAGTATGTAATATTGAAACATTATGTTGTACACCTGACTCTAATGTTATATGTCAATTACATCTCAATTGAAAAACACCTGACAGGATAATCAAGTTGATTTAGGGACTAGCAGTATTGGGGCCAACCTAGAACTTGTTAGAAATGCTGAGTCTCAGGCCTCATTGTAGATCTACTGAATCAGAATATGCATTTTAACAAGACCCTTAGGTGATATTATATGCACATTAAAGTTTTAGAAGCAATGGATTAGAAGATTTAATGAAGGAGAAAAATTTTGCACTAGGGATACTCAAAAGATGATTCTGGGTGAATTATCTAGATCAGGAATTAGCAATTTTTTTTTTTTCTGTAAAGAGCCAGGTAGTAAATTATTTTGGCTTTGAGGGCCATACAAGTTGTCACAACCACTCAACCCTGTCATCGCAGTACAAAATCAACCAGAGACAATACAGAAACAAATGAGTGTGTCTGTTGAGTGTGACTGTGTTCCAGTAAAAGTATTTACAAAAACAGGCAGTTGGTTGATTTGTTTGCTGACCCCTGAGCTAAACCTTAATAAAACTAATAGGTCTTGGTTCCTATGTAGAATATACTGTTGAGTTTTCTTCATTTCTGATTACCATATTTTTCCATGTAAAGACAATACTTATGTTTAAAATTGTTAGACCCAAAATTGGGAATCATCTTATACACAAGAATAACCCGTGTAATGATTTCTTAATGTTGGGTTATAAAAGTAGGGGGTGTCTTATACATGGAAAAATACTATACTTACTGTCTCTAGCAAGTATGTATCCCTGCCTCCCTCTCCCCTCTTCTGAAAAAAATAAAAAACTTGACCAGCTGGTGTTCTGTAAGATCCTAGAAGAAGTGACAAGGGGGCAAATTGAAGTATTAAATAGCTAGAATCTCCCCCTTCCCCCTACTGGAGTACCGAGAGATACAATATGGAACTAGGTTTCACATCAGCTGATTCTCTGGAGTTGTTTTCCTTTTTTTTTTTCTCCTGGCCTCCAGTAAATTCTTTTTAAGCTTCTTAACTGAGCCAAGGGAAATCTAGGAAAGATATATTATTCTTGCTTAGACCAGGTTGAGCAACAGCCCCTTGGTGGTAGTGGCATTGGTAATCAGAAAGGGGTTCAAAGGTAATAATAGGCTGGGTGGAGGGGTTGGAGGGGAAGAGAAGTAATATTTGTTTAGCATCTTCTATGACTTTACATACATCATTTGGATCCTTACAGTAAGTTCAGTATTATGATACCAGTTTACAGATGGAAATACTAAGACCAATATTTTATCGACCATTAATATAGCACTTACTGTTTGCCAGGCTCTGTTCTGCTTACAAATAAAAACTCATTTAATCCTCACAACTCTGTGAGGTGGGAGCTATTATAGCCTCCATGTTAGAGATAGGGAAGTTATTCTATGGAGAAAGGTTAAAAACTTGCCAGGACATTCAGCTAATAAAGGTAGAGATGGATTTTTGATCCAGGCAAACTGGGACCCAGTTCTAACACCAAAGCCTTATTTTTTCCCTCGCATCCTTCAGTTCTCTTCCCCATCAGGAGATTTTTCCATCAGTGCTAAACCCTAAGTTTTGGATTTTACCTATTAAGGGAAGTAACATTTGCTTGCTAAGTCCCTCAGATCATAGGATATTTCTGGGGCTCATTATCAACGTTCCTATTTTTCTCAACCACAAAACAGTCTTTATTAGTATAAGAGATGCTATGGCCTGCTTTATATGCACATGACATTCTGAAATACCGTATTTTCCCTCAATGGTTTCTCCTAATCCTGCATCTTGCTATTTGTTTGTCCTGTCTTCCTTATTTCCTCTTTTCCTTCACCCCAGAATATGCTGAGGATAAGGCTGACATCTCAGCCACCAAGTTTAGCAGTGTTTGTTATCTTTTTCCTCTCATTGTATTGTTGGACTAATTCAATCTTTTCATTTTCCATTCTTCATCTCCATTGGATTACTATAATAATTGATTAAAGGGTCTATCCCAAATTTTAGTGTCTAATCAGGCACTGTGTATTTGGCTCTGTGGTAGATAACAGATAATGGGTGGAAGATAGTTCCTGCTTTTAATGTATTTATAGTTTAGTGTTTTCCAGTGTTGGGATGTGGTATTATTTCCTGATCTTAGACTATCATTAGTTACTAATGATACATGACCAATACTCAAATAATTCTAATGTTTTTCAAGTTGTAATTCCATGCTTCTAATCATAACCTTTGAATGTCTGTTCATTCTCTACTGCTTTTACTCTTTAATTGATCCATGAGTACTGAGTATTATTATTTTCCTTACATTTGTGTCCACTATCAAACCTTCAGGGGAGGTAGAATCACATTCTGGGCAAAATCACATTCATGATGAAAGAGCTAGTTTGAGATTTTGATTAAAAAAAAGAAAATAGATGTGTTTCCTTTTGAGCCTTAAAAAGGAACTTAACCAGGAAGCACTGTTCTAAGTACGGAGCTGAGGGGTATATAAGATTAAAGATTGCTGGTTTGGGGATCCAGAGACCTGAATTATAATCTGAGTTCAGCCACTAACGGTGAGAATGGCTAACATTTACTGAGCACTATGTACCACTCGCTTTTCTATTAACTAGTTATGCTGTAAGGAGGAAGGTAGTATTGTCTCCGTTTTACAAAGAAACTGAAGTACATAGCGCTTAAGCGACTTACCCCGAGTAATGGACTTGGGCAGAGCCTGGTTTTGCAACACAGGCAGTTTGGCTCCAAATTGGTGCACTTATTTACTACCCTCTATTATTTCCTGATAAAAAGCTACCATTACTAATATGCGCAGCAGATTATGTACTGGTTTTCTGAAATGTTATCTCAGCTAACCGTTGCTAACAGCTGTGAGGTGGACATTTTTCATAAGCGAGAAAACTGAGGACCAGAGAGGTGGTATTATTTAGCATACTCAATCTTTGAAACCAGCCTTGGGGCTCTGAAAGCTTCTCTGTACTTCGAGCCACCTGTATCACTGAGCCTCAGTTTCCCCATCTTTGATATGAGGTTTGTGGTGTAGCTGTCTCAGGTCTATGAGGGGGAGGGTGTAGAGATAAGAGATATGTCTATATATAGTTGTGAGAGAAGGTGGCGTAAAAGCAGTTAAGCCAAGGTGGCCGAGGGCCCAAGCATAACGGGGGTGGGTGGGTGAAGCTGCAAATCCGGTCCGAGTCTAGCTATGGAGGGGTCCGGGGGTGTTAGATGCAAGCGAGGCCTGTGGGCGAAAATGGGCTTGACAGCCGGTCTCTGACTGGTCTGGTCGCTGACGGCGCGGGCCAGCGGCCAAGAGGGAAGCGATCTCTGTGGCCCAGTCCAAGGCCAGAACCTCATCCGCCCAAATCCTGCTCCACAGGCTTCTCCGTGAAGGCTAAAGAAGGAAGGGGCGCGGCTTCCCCGCCCGCGTCGCAGAGCGCCACGTCCCTCTTGGCTCAGCCTCCCCCAGGCTCTTTCGCGTTCTCGCTCCACGCCGCCCGCCTCCACACCCTCCAGCACGGTCGCGTCTCCGCCCCCACCAATCAGCGCCTTCCCCGATCCCAGTCGGGCCAATCGGCGACTGCTTGGGGGGCGGGGGCTGTAGCCATAGCAGCGAGGAGACGGGAGCGCGCGTCGAGCCGAGGTGCCGGGCAAATCCACGGGCAAGGGGCTGGAAAGACAAGTCTGAGCTGTAGGCATTCCGCTGGCGGAGCCTCGCGCGCCTAGATGGGCCAGGTAAGGCCGGCGACCTCGAGGTGGGTGCAGATCGGTACGGTGGGAGGCTGGGGCGGGTCCTGAAATAAAGCTCAAATCTTTGCCTGCCCTGCCTGGGCAGCGAGGGTGGCGGGGCCACACAGTGGGCGGGTACGGGTAGGAGGGGGCCTCCAGTTCGAGCCTGAGACGCTGGGTCCCCTCCTCCGCTCCACTCGCTACAGGGAGGGCACCCATGCTTTCTTTGGGGGCCGATGAAGGTGGCAGGCTCTTGGCGGGAAGCAGGCGGGGGTGGGTGCAGGATCGGGACCTGGGCGGGGTTCCAGCCTGGCCTTGGCAGGTCGATGGGCGAGGGAGGTGCCAACTGGTGAGGAGGGTGTACCCACCAATTCTTGGCTGATGCTCGCTACCCCTCCCGTAGCCTAGCTCGGCTGAATCCTGCTCTTCTGCCCGTTCTGTTAGGCCGGCAGGCAGCCCCTGACACTTAGGGGAGGAGAAAGTTCGAGCCAGTTATGGTGTTGTTTTCTCTTAAGTGACAAATCGTTGGGTGTGAAATGAGCTCTTTCTGTTTCAAAGTATGAGAAAATGGCACTTCCTGTTGCACCTGCTAAGTGGTAACTCAGAGAGCAGATACGGTTATTGTGGTTGGCGCCGTCCGCTAAACTCCTAAGTTGGATAATGTACATTTTACACAATTAAGGCTATTAAGTCTATGGATAGATATGAACACTAAACGACATATGCCTTGTTTAAAAAAACAGGTGGAGAGCAAGGTTAAATGCAAATATTTCTGATAGTTTTATTTGAAGGAGATCGTGGACTTCTCCTGTAAGAATGGAAAGAATTGATGAGACAGTTGCTTTAAAGAATTCTTTAAAAGCAATGACTAGTGGTATAATACAGTTAGGTCATAATACCTATATTTTTATAACAACCTATTTAAATTACTTGTTTGCTAAGGCCTTTCCTGATGAACTCTGTTAGTAGAGTCAGGCACTATCCAGATTCTAGCATGCATCTTGCGTCTCATAGAAATTGTCCTAGAATTCGTCCTGATTTAAGTGAAGTGTGAGTTCTGGTTTTATAAAACTTGAACAAGTTCCAACAAATGTTTAGAAATGAAATCTCAATGTTACTCTTGTTATTAGGGTGAACATGGAAACTTCTCTTTCTCATCTTGGCCTTTAAACTCTCCATGATCTAGTTTAACTTTCTAGTATGAGTTAAAAATTCATCTGTCTCCTGTGGCTCTTCATGCTGTTCTCTAGCATCTATCCTAATTTTACCGATCTTACAAGGGTTGGATCCAATTGTGTTTACCTTTTGCTGATCTTCCAAGATACTTATTGTTCATATCACACATTTTATATATTCCCTTTCAACATGCTTTTTGCCCAATTGGTTTGTGGTCTGCAAAGACCAGTTAATATGAAATGCACAGTTCTACCTTTTAAAACACTAGTTATTGATTATGGGCACTAATGTAGAGTTATCAGTAACTTGATTAATACCAGTGTCTTTTTGTTTTGGGATATATTGTGTATATATCTACAGATCTACCAACCAATTTTATGTTGTTTAGAATAATATTTAAATTGTTTTCAACTTTCTAAGGACCCTTTAGATGACTTAGGTGTGCAAAATATCCCCGTAAGTATTGGGTAGCTGGAGGAATCAAGTGTGGGATTTAAAAATGTATTGAAAATAATCCTTAAGTAGATAATCTTTTAAGCATTGTGAGTAGTTGAGTTGACTATATTTGGCATGATGGATGATTAACTTCTAATAACTGAAAGTCTAGAAATGGGAAATTTGTTTTTTGGTTTTTTTTTTAAGATTTATTTTATTGTTTTTAACAGAGACAGAGAGAAGGGGGAGGGCCCAGAGCAGTCTCCATAGTTGTATGTCATCAATTTTCAACATGGTTTTGTTCCACACAGGTGGACCAGGGTTGTGAAGGGCAGGAACTGGGCTGGGGGCTTCTTGCATGGGAGGCATGCCCCCTCAAACCAGGGCAGAGTTGGGGGGCAAGAACCGAACTGGGGTCCTCCTGCATGGGAAGCACACCCAGTTCAGCATAGGGTTCTGCACCGGCCAGCGCTGGTATTTGGTCCTCGGTCTCTGGGGCTGCAAAATGAGTACTTAACCGGCTGAGCCATCCCAGCTTCCCCAAAATTAGTTATTTTTACGTTTAATACATGCAATTAGCTTATAGGCTTTAAAAAACAGGCTCCTAACAATTTCAAATAATTTTTCAGGAAAAGGAAAAAGCTCGATCAGTTTAATGAATTACAATCTAAAATTTAAACTCACCGTGATACAGTGAAAAGTATACTTAATTAGATTTTGATGGGCAGATTCCAATACTCGTTCTACCAAATGATCTTGGCCAATTCAGTTAACTTCCTGTGTTTTATGAACTTTTATTAAAAAAGTAGGGACTGAACTAAATCACCTTTAAGATCATTTTTGGTCCCAGAATTCTCTGATTTAGAAAGCAGTTGCATGCTTCTTTTTCTTGGCAGAGCTTTTTAAAAAAAGATTTATTGTTTTGAGAGAAGGTGAAAGAGAGAGAATGGGGGAGGGCCAAGAGCAACCTCCATAGTTGTATGTTATTAGTTGTGACATGATTTCATTGCACACAGGTGGATGTGGAGCCACGCAGGTCGGGACTGGAACTGGGGGCCTCCCACATGGGAGGCAAGAACCTTTGCTGCTGAGCCATCTTGGGGATTACCAGTTGCTCTGCATATGCAGTTCAGGATATAGGTTTGCACTGGGCGGGGCCAGAAATCAAACCCCAGAGCTTTCGATTGTGAGGCAAGCACTCAACTGCTGAGCTATCCCAGCATCCCCTGGCAGAGCTTTTGGACATGTGGCATTTTAGTTACCTGAAATAAGTACGTGTAAATCACGTAATTTTAATAAATTTGTTTATTGAGTGATGCAGATGAGCAACACTATCTACTTTTCATAAGCCTATTATCAAGGATACTATAATTGATTAAGTGGAAAAAAAGGTCATGTAATAGTTTCCTTGACTGATGTTCTTGTCTATAGATATGAACATCAGATATACTAACGTCTGTACTAATGTCCTGAAACAGGGAAGGGTTGAAGTTCAGCTCAGCTGGTCATGCAGCTGATATTTTGAACCTCACTTTCTCATTGATTCTTCTCAAAAGGAAAATGGAGTTGAACATTAGGTTGCCAGTTGTCCTTGTTACCTCTGCCATCGAGAAACTCAAGCCATTTATTTTTCTACATTTCACTCCTTTTCACTGTTAGAATTATGACATTGACAGGAAGAAGGATCAACACAGGTTTCCTGACTCAGGGCAATGTCTTGGAGAAAGGAACCTGGGCCTCTTGCTAAAGCTTTGTTTTAATGCCAGGGAGGGAGAGCTTGTGTTCCTCTGTAGTTGGATGTATTCTTTTCTTTTGATTGGCCTATAGCTACATCAGGATTTTGGTGGTGGTAGTGCTCCGTGGAGAACTCTACAGCAACTCTTCAGAAAATGACATTTAAAAGTTGGATGTCAAACTCGTTTATTGCTTTTTAAGTTCAGCAACCTTGGGTGTTTATAGAGCAGGTTTTCATTATTTCAATATATAGCTATTTCATTTTCAAAACAGAAAGAGCATTAATATTTATTGAGAATTTACTATTGCCATGCACTATGCTTTCATTCTTATTTTCATCCCATCAAAAACTTATGAAGAAGTATCAGTTCAGTTTTGTAGATAGGAAAATTGAGACTCAGAGAGGCAAGCAGCTTTCTAGTAAATGGGAGTGGTTAGGATTCAATCTGTTTGTTTATTTTTGACCATGCTGTGTTAATAAAAGTCATATGCCTTTCCCACATATAACATATGTGTGATCACTCTTCTGCTTATATGATTTTATAATAAATGTACCATAAAAAGAAAAATATATATGTTCATAGAATTTGAAGGTATTTTATTCAAATATCTTACAGACTGATTAAAAATAATTACCATATTTTCCGGCGTATAAGACGACCGGGCGTATAAGACGACCCCCTAATTTTACAGTTAAAACGTAGGTTTAGGCCTATATTCGCTGTATAAGACTACAGCCTCGGAAGTGGGGGGTAGTCTTATACAGCGAATATAGGCCTAAACCTACGTTTTAACTGTAAAATTAGGGGGTCGTCTTATACGCCCAGTCGTCTTATACGCCGGAAAATACGGTATGCTCACCAGTGAGTTTTTACATGAGCTAACTGCCTTGCATTTTACAATTAGGTAGTGGGGTTTCAGAAAAGAATTTGAGATGTTTTGCTTTATTACTTATCTCAGTGACTGAGACTGGGGCCAAGATTAATTTCTTTTTTTTTATTGTTAAATTTAATGGAGTGATATTGGTTGGTAACAATTAGATAGTGTCCAGATGCACAAGTCCACATCACATCACCCACACATCGCACCATGTGCCCACCACCCAGAATCAGCTCCCCCTCCATCACCATATATCCAGTGTCCACTCCCACCTCCCCCCACAACTCTCCCTCCCTCCTCCTCCCCCCTCTCCAAGTAACCACCAAACTATTGAGTGTGTCCATAATGCTGGTGCCCTCTTACACCTCCCCTCCCACTCTCCTTCCCCCCTCCTCCCCTTCCCTCAGGCAATCACCAAGCTATTGATTATGTCCATAGGTCTCTGTGTCTTTGTTACTTTCAGTTTTATATTCCACCTATAAGTGAGGTCATATGTTTCCTGATTCTTTCAGTCTGACTTCTTTCACTTAATAAGATGGTCTCTAGGTCCATCCATGTTGTCACAAATGACTGTATTTCATCATTTCTTATCGCTGAGTAGTATTCCATTATGTAAATGTACCACATCTTCTTTATCCAGTCATCTATCGAAGGGCATTTTGGTTGTTTAAGGTTAATTTTTTAAAGGGTAAAGAAAGATTCCAGTTAAGGATTTAGTGAGAAAATTTAACACTATTTCTTGAAGTCTTATTGCTGAGTAAGCTTTTAGTTGGAATTATTTATTTAAAAGGGGAGTAATATGGTTAAACCTGGGCACAATAAATCAGTATCTTTCTTATTTTGGTCTTTGATTCTCTATTTAATACTCGTATATCTCTCTCTCCTCTCCATTGGAACATTATATAATTTAGTCTTCTTTCACATCATAGAAAACTTAGTACTTCTTTCACAGGATGTAACAAATGCATACACTATCATGTGCCATTACCACTGTAACAAGGTAAAATTTATGTTTAAATTTCTTTTTGTGTGTGTGTGTGTGTGTTTAGAACCCATTAAGACTCAGTGAAAAAGCATTGAGCTCAGAGCCAAGACCCACCTCTTCATTTGTTTGATATTGTACGGGTCATCTCATCTCTCTGGATCTCAGTTGCCTCATCTGTAAAAAGGAGATAAAATTTTTTACATATCTGAAGGTAAGTGATCAAGTTAAGACAGAAAAAAGAAAAGACTTAATGATGGCTTAAACACACAATATTTAGTTTCTCATGGGAAATAATTCTTGAAGTAGGCAGTCTAGGTTAGGTATAGTAGCTTCATAAAGTCATCAAGGACCTAGGCTTTTTCTAGTTCTTTGATCTGATATTCATTCCTAAGGTGTGCTTGATCCTCTTAGTTTAAGATAGCTGTCAGAGCTCTAACCATCACAGCCAAGTTCCAGGCAGCAAGGCAAAGACAAAGAAGGATGAATCCTCTTCTTTTAGGGAGATGTCCTGAACCAGAACTTAGGCTACGAGAGAAGCAGAAAAATGTAGCTGGATGCATGTCTTCCCTGAATAAAATTGAGCTTTTGTTACTGAGGAGGAAGTGAAGATTTGGATATTGGTGGGCAAATAGAAGTCTCTGCCACAGTATGGATCTTTTTCTTTCATCTCCAAGAAGAGTAAGCCATGATAACCACTAAAGACATTTCAGTACTTCGCCATGGGAGAGCTTTAAGTGTAACCTTGTCTACAGAAGGAAATAGCTTTCATCTAATAATTTGTTTCTTTTACTTTTATCCCAAAATTCATTGTAGAAACCTTTCACTCTTGATTGGGTATTTATTCTGTTAATATTTTTAATTACCCATAAATGCTAATAGATGTTTGTTATGTAATATATGGATGTGTTAAAAAAGAGCTGATATTTTTTGAGCTACTTGCTTTATGCAAGTCACTAAAATGACATCAAGTTATCCCAAGGGTATCACATAATAAGTCATTAGGAAGTATATTTATTTTGAAATGTACAATCCATCTCAAGATACATTTCAGTTCAATATGGTCACATGAGGTACACTTCTGCCTTCCTGTTAATTAGAAGTTGTTGTAGTCTGTGGGTTTGTTTTTTTTTAAAGATGTATTTTTTTTGTTTTTGACAGAGAGAGAGAGAGAGAGAGAGAGAGAGAGAGAGAGAGAGAGAGAGAGAGAGAGAGAGAGATACAGAGACAGAGAGAAGGGGGTGGGCCCCGAACAGTCTCCATAGTTGTACATCATTGGTTTTTTCACATAGTTTCATTCCACAGGTGGGCATGAGGCTGCACAGGGCAGGAACTGGGCCGGGGTCTCGCCCTGGTGAGAACTGAACTGGGAGCACTCCCCAGCTCAGCATATGGGTCCGCATGGGCCAGGGCCGGAATTCGATCCTTGGTCCCCAGGGCTGCAAAGTGAGTGCTTAACCCACTGAGCCATCCCGGCTTCCCCTGTGGGTTTTTTTAAACCACTTAATTGTTACCTGTCGTGAAATTTCCTCTTTACTAGCTCTTGCTTAATTTACTTAGGTATGCCAGTTTATTTCATTCTAGACTTTTCTTTGTAAATATGTGAATATACTCTATACTTGTCATGTGAAATGGTTCATTTGCCACTATATCTGTGAGGAAAGTGACTTGGGATAAAGTTTCAAGAAAAGGAAATGGAGATTCAGGGCTCCGATGGCCTCGGGATCAGTGCTTTCCGTGCAGTCTTGAGACCACTGCCTGGTTTAGAAGTTCAGATCAGCCTGGTTTGCATTAGTCTGTTGTTTCAGCCTAGTTCATCCCAGTGTCTCCTCATTAGCTTTGTTCTTATGGAAGAACAGAGTGATAAAGAAAAGCAGTAGGCTATTCTTACTGACCCGATAATGGAAGCAAAGTAGAGTAGTCTCCCCTTCTTCCAATTGCCTCGCCTTATCCCTCATCTCATCTTTTGTGTGGACATTTACTTGTATGTTATCGGGTTTATGAAAATCTGTAAACCCTTCTCTGACACATTTGACATTATATTGGTATTTTAAAAGATTTTATTTTTATTTTTTTATTTTTATTGTTTTTTGACAGAGAGAGAGAGAAGGGGGAGGGCCCAGAGCAGTCTCCATAGTTGACATTAGTTTTCCATATAGTTTCACTCCACAGGTGGGCGCAGGGCTGCGCAGGGCAGGAACTGGGCCGGGAGCCTCCCACATAGATCCCGGCAAGAACTGAACTGGGGGCACACCCCAGCTCAGCATATGGGTCCACCTGGGCCGGGGCTGGGATTTGATCCTCAGGCTCCGGGGCTGTAAGACGAGCACTTAACCCACTGAGCCATCTAAGCTTCCCCTATTTTAAAAGATTTTTATGTCATTACTTTTCTACTTAATGTGCTAGAACATTTTCCACTTCTTTTATGATAACAGTTAACATCTACTGAGGTCTTATTAAAGAGTAGAGTAAATGTTTCACTTAACTTTAAACTTGAGTAAGTTCACTGTCCCAATTATTTATGAACAATCTAAAAGATTAGAAACTAGTGGAGGGGGAAAAGTATTTTTTAAAATTTCCATCAATCAGAAACAAGACAAAAAGGCAGGAAAGGAGAGAAAGTAAATAATTAAAGATGCAGGATAATAGAAAGCCGAAAGAAGACAGTACATTTAAAACTCAAGATACAGTATTTTGTTTACTCTAAGACTTCATTGATATTAAGATATCATTATATATCATATAGAAAAGATTCTGCCAATTAAACTATGACACTGCCTTATCACTTATAATTTCATTTTATGCCTTTTCTTTTTTATCTTTTTAAGATTTATTTTATTGTTTGAGAGAAGGTGTGTTTGAGAGAGAGACAGTGAGATAGAAGGGGTTGGGGCTCAGAGCAGTCTCTATAGTTGTACATCATTAGTTGTGACATAATTTCTTTTTTTTTTTTTAAGACTTATTTTATTGTTCTTAACAGAGAGAGAGACGAGAGAGAAGGGGGAGGGCCCAGAGCACTCTCCATAGTTGCATGTCATCAGTTTTTTGACATAATTTCATTCCACACAGGTGGGCGGGGGCCACGCAGGGCAGGAACTGGGCCCGGGGCCTCCTGCATGGGAGGCACGCCCCCCAAGAGACAGGGGCTGAACCTGGCTCCTCCTACATGGAAGCTTGTCCTGGCAGGAACCGAACTGGGTACCCCACTCCCACCCCCTGCCCCACAACACATGGGAAGCACACCATAGTTCAGCATAAGGATCCACATGGGCTGGGGCTGGGACTGGAACTCAATCCTCAGACCTCAGGGCTGCAAAATGAGGGCTCAACCTGCTGAGCCATCCCACCCTGGTGGAAGTGGGGCCGTGTGGGACAGGAACTGAACTGGGGGCCTCCTGCATGGGAGGCAAGAATCTTCATTGCTATCCTGGCAGTTACCAGTTGCACCTCAATTCAGCATATGGGTTTGCACAGGCCAGGGTTGGGATTGGATCCCTGGACCTTGCAAGTTGCAAGGCAAGTGCTCAACTTTCTGAGCTATCCCAGCATCCACCACTTTATGTTTAATGAAAATGCTTTTTTAAAGATTTATTTTTATTGTTTTTGACAGAGAGAGAGAGAGATACAGAGACAGAGACAGAGAGAAGGGGGAGGGCCCAGAACAGTCTCCATAGTTGCACATCTATACTGAACACTCCCCAGTTCAGCATATGGGTCCACACGGGCTGGGTCCGGGATTTGATCCTCGGTCCCCGGAGCTGCAAAGTGAGCACTTAACCCATTGAGCCATTCCAGCTTCCCCCAAAGTGCTTTTTTAGATTCATTTAAACATACAAATTTTTCTCGCATTACTTTTGTTCACACATAAAAGATTTACCAGTTAAATAAATCCATTAATATAGTATTTCTAAGATTTTATCTCATTCATAGCTCTTTTGATTCGGTCTTGTCAATGTGTTTTTCTACAAAGAACTATTCTCTCTACTATGGAGAGTGAGAGTGCTTTTCTTTTGGAAATTTCTTTAAGCCCCTTTGCCTGGAATTTCCTTCTAAGCTTCTGACACTCATTTTGCAATCTTTGATGCTAGTACTTTTCAAAAGATGAAATGACAGTTTTAAGATCATTTTCTCTACTCAACTTCTCCTTCAGTGGTTTGTTGGTTGAAACACAGGTTTTCTAGTTGTCTAGACATGGCATAAGGAATAACATCCAGTTGTTACTTTTCAGATAACTGATTATATTTTCAGATACATGGTCTCAGAAGACATCATAGGAAATGTAAAATTGCTGTTATTCTTTTAATATCAAATATTTGCTTTACCAATATCAGCTGCTACATTTCTATCTTTACAAAGTAACTTTTCATTTCAATGATAATTTAATCCTTTGAAGACATTTAAAATGGTAATTAAACTGAATTTGTGAAGTACCAACAATGCAAAAACTCAATCTGAAGTTATGGTAGTAAGAATAGCTTGATACATTTTGTGTATGTGTAGACAGCAAAGATTATGTTACTGTTGCCACTTGATCAACCACAATTTTAATATTCCATCAACTGAAAAACACAATATGATTTCTGAGATGTTAAACTGAGGAATTGTGCATCTTGGAATTAAGTACACTATCAGTAATTTGATCAAATATAAACAGAGAAAGTACTGCATCCAGTTAGAAGACAGAGATTATTAGGCTGGATCAAAAAGTGTGTGTGTGTGTGTGTGTGTGTGTGTGTGTGTGTCTGTGTGTGTGTGCGCGCGCGCGCGCGCGTGTGTGTGTACTGTCAAATAAAATGGACCTTAAGGCAAATTGGGGCTTAAAGGTCACTCAAGTGTGATAAAAGTTTAAATCCACCAGAAAGCTAGAAAATCTTAAATTTGTGTATTCTTAATAACACAAACTCAAAATATTTAAAGAAAAATTGAATGAATTTTAAGGAAAAACTGATAAATCAAAAATAGTACTGTAAGATTTTAACTTATTTTTAGTAATGATAGTAGAATCAGATAAAAATCATTAAGAATTTAAAAACTGGGTAATTATGGAAAGTTATAGAGCACAGCTAGTTCTTTCTATACTTCCATAGATAGTTTGTAAATTGTATTTGTTCTTTTAATGTTCACATTTTATTTTATAAGGTCAAAATTTTTGTCTTTTTCATTACTTTTTAAGAAATTGAAATATGAGTCACATATAAATTGTACAATTCAGGTTTGTTTTTTTTAGTATATTTACAAGGTTGTGCAACTATCATTACTATCTAATTTTACAAGATTTCTATCACCCCAAAAGGGAACCCCATATCCATTAGGAATTATTTCTCATTCATTCTCCCTTTTCTTTACCAGCAGCCTTAAGTAACCATTAATCCACTTTCTTTCTCTATGGATTTGCTTATTCTGGACTTTTAATATAAATAGAATCATGTAATATGTTTTCTTTTGCATCTGGTTGTATTTATTATTAATCAGTTCTGCTGTATTGGATTTTAAAACAACCAAGTGTCTCCTAGAGCCCCAGTCATTTTTCCTCTGAAGTTATTAAAAAATGAAACTGATTTTGGTTTTGAAATTGCAGTCACAGTTCATTATCTCCTTCTTGCAGAAGTTAAAAGCCAATCTAGTTTGAATGAAATGGAAGTCTGACAATCTCTAAACCAAGCCAAAATCAAAGAAGAACTTTCTTCTTATATAGAAACATTTTTAAAGGTAAAAAAATATACCTAATAAACATATGAAAAGATGCCCAATGTCATTAGCCAATGAAATGTGAATCAAAATTGCAATGAGATTGGATGGACCTTGATCTCAATCATCATGCTAACTGAAATAAGCCAGGCAGAAAAATACGAAGACCTATCTGACTTCTCTCATATGTGGATTATAAAACTGAAAGCAACAAAGAAACAAAAACCTATGGACTCTATCAATAGTTTATTGGTTATCTGAGGGTAAGAGGGGAGAGGGTTGGGAGAGGGGGAGCCAAATACATGGTGATGGAAAGAGAACTGACTCTGAGTGGTGAACACATAATGGAACACATAGATGATGTATTATAGAATTATACACCTGGAGCCTAAGTAATTTTTACTAACCAATGTCACCCCAATAAATTTAACAATTAAAAAAAGGAAAAAATAAAATAAAATGCTTTCGAAATTTCTTATTTCATAAAAAAACAAATTAAAACCTTAGGGGAAGCCGGGATGGCTCAGTGGGTTAAGCGCTCACTTGGCAGCACCGGGGACTGGGGATCGAATCCCGGCCCTGGCCCCGACCCCGGCCCATGCGGAATCATGTGCTGAACTGGGAGCTCCCCCAGTTCAGTTCTCTCTCTGTCTCTGTCTCTGTATCTCTCTCTCTCTCTCTCTCAAAAATAAATAAATAAATAAAAACATTAAAAAAAACCTTAGAAACCACTTCATACCCAGTACGTTGGCTGTAGCATAATCATAGACAATAACACATGTAGGAGAGGATGTGGAGAAATTGAAACCCTCATATTTTGTTGGTGGGAATGTAAAATGGTGCAGCCACAATGGAAAACAATGGCAATTCCTCAAAAAGTTAAACGTGGAGTTACCAAACTGGCCCAGAAATTCTGCTCTTAGGTATGTAACCAAAAGAATTGAAAACATGTTAACACAATAACATGAAACCAGATTTTCATAGTAGCATGAGTCATACCAGCCAGAAAAGTAGAAACAACTGAACTGTTCATCAGTTGATGAGTTGATAAACAAAATGTGATGTATCCAAACAGTGGAATATCCAGCTATAAGAATAAAGTGCTTATTCATGGAGCAACATGATTGAACCTTTAAAACAATGCTAAGTGAAAAAAAGCCAGATATAAAAGACCACAGTGTAAGTTCTATGACATGTGAATTATATCTCAGAAAAACAAAATATATACCTGCAGTGGGCATGAAGCATGAATGAGAAATAACTTTTGTTATCATAGAAAATAATTGTGGGAAAGGAGGTGATTTATGGTGGGAACACATTCTGTGGAGAAACAAACCATCCTTTAGAGATTTTATAATGCATAGTAGCCCATCATGAAATCTGAAAGTCTTGCAAAAAGAAAACCTATTGAGCTTCAGGAACCAGCATCTCTTACACATTTCATCATGAAAAACATTTACTCAACAACAATCACATTGAGGAACTAGTATTTTAGAGAAGAGTGAATCTTGGGTTTGAGCATACACAAATAAGACTCACCTGGAACCTTTGTTAAAACAGATTTCTGGGCCCTGCACCAGGATTCTGATTCTTGGGTGCATAATTTGCACCTTGGACAAGCTCTCAGGTGATTTGACTCTTCAGATTTGAGAACTTAAACTTTAAGAAACATCTTTACACAATAGACAAATGCTATGACATAAATGAATTTTATGCGAATTTTATCTCAAGAAAGATGTTAAAAATTTGATACACTGTTTCTATAGCATTAAAATGTAAGTTGTAGTGATTTTGTTAATGTGAGAAAATGCTCCATGAGTGAATTGTTTTAATTAAGAATTTCTTCATCTATAAAATTAGTCACTACTACCTAGGGGTGTGGTGAAAATGAGGCAGTTTACGCTTCCAAATTGTGTTCCATGGAAAGAAAAGTCCATGGCCACCTAAGTGTAGTTAAATAATGCATTTCCCAGATTGGTGGTCAGACCATTAACCATTTTTTTAAAGATTTATTATTTTATTGTTTTTGACAGAGAGAAACAGACAGAGAGAGACAGAGAGAAAGGGGAGGGCCCAGAGCAGTCTCCATAGTTGTATGGCATCAGTTGTCAACATGGTTTCGTTCCACACAGGTGGGCGGGGGCTGTGTAGGGGCCGTGCAGGGTGGGAATCAGACTGGGGCCTCCTGCATGGGAGGCATGCCCCCTCAAGCCAGGGGCTGCACTGGAGGGGTGAGAACTGAACTAGGGGTCTCCTGCACGGAAGCACACCCCTGTTTGGCATATGGGTCCACATAGGCCGGGGCCGGGGCCAGGATTTGATCCTCAGTCCCCTGGGTTGCAAAGTGAGCACTCAACCTGCTGAGCCATCCTGGCATCCCCTAGTGATCTATTTTAAACATTACTTTTTGTTATATTTTTAAACCCTTTCTTAGATTTCTTTTTTATAATTAAACTTCCTGAAATTGGATATATTATTAATGTGGCTTGGAAATGTGTGTATATATATATATATATATATTTTTTTTTTTTTCTTTCTTGAAAACATCTTTTCAAGACCTTACTATAATTATACCTTTTTTACAGATGAGGTGGAAGACCATCCTACTACAATATTGTTTTCTCTTGGTTGCATGTCTACTTATTGCTCCTGAAGCTGTACCTATAGACGTAGACAAGACAAAAGTAAAAAATGCTCAACCTGTGGACAGTGCAAAGATAGAACCACCAGTAAGTGAAATGATAACCTTGTGGGAAGAATTTTAACTAAATTATTGCTAATATTTATTAGTTATAAAATTGGACATCTAGAAGCTCTTTCTGAAATAGCAGTGAAAAGAGTATTGGATAAGCATATGTTGTTTAATATTAGACAGTTTACTTAATGTAGTTATTAATAGTATATTATTAGATAGTACATAGTAGAATTAATCATAATGCATTTCCATTTTAGAGCTAACTAGCTAAGAAAACACTGTATCATGTTCAAAGGAGAGACATATAGAAATGAGGAATGACAGGTAACAATGGAATTAAACCAATTAATATTATTTTTAAAGATTTATTTTATTGCTTGAGAGAAGGTGAGAGAGAGAGAGAAGGGGGAGGGCCCAGAGCAGTCTCCATAGTTGTACATCATTAGTTTTGACATGGTTTCATTCCACACAGGCAGATGTGAGGCTGTGAGGGGTGGGAATCGAACCAGGGACCTCCCACATGGGAGGAGAGAACCTTTGCCACCATCTTGGTGGTTACCAGTTGTGCTGCAGTTCAGTATAGGGCAGGGGTGGCGAACCTTTTGGCAATTGAGTGCCATAGTTTATGAAATAAGAGTATACTCGCTCAACTCATGTGTCAACCCATTGAGTGAGATAGAGGTATCGATTATTTTTATGTCTATAAGAGCATAAACAATAATTTTTTAAATGGTATTCACAGCTCCACGTGCTGAAATAATTGTTCCGCGTGCCACTTTGGGCACACGTGCCATAGGTTCACCACCCCCGGTATAGGGGGTTCCACCAGTGGGGCCATGAATTGAACCCTGGACCTTGCGATTGCAAGGCAAGCACTCAAACTGAGCTATCCTGGCATCCCCAATTAATATTATTAAAGTCTTTATTGTCTAAACCATACAGAAAACCCACTTTTATGTTATTGTAAAATATGATTTTGGTTTGATCCCTGAAACATGATTTCTGAAACTTCATTTAAGCTTTTAAACTTTGTCTAAACTATCAAACTAGATATGTCTCAATGTCATTTTGTTAGACATTTCTTTTCTTCTTCTTTTTTTCTTTCTTTAGAATTGAGATCTTTAGATGCAGGGAAGGAAAAACTTTCAGAAGCATTATTGTTTGTTTCTTAATTTGAAGGATACTGGACTTTATTATGATGAATATCTCAAGCAAGTGATTGATGTGCTGGAAACAGATAATCATTTCAGAGAAAAGCTCCAGAAAGCAGACATAGAGGAGATAAAGGTAAATGTGATTAAATAATTATTTAACAAACATTTGAGCATGCTAGACACTGGGCTAAGTATTGGGGATACAAAGATCACATTCACTCCTAGCCCTTAAAGAACCTTCAAAGGAGAATAATACCCAGAAAAAGAGTGTTAGGATGAATATATGGTAAGTATATAATATATTTTCAATATACAGAGGATGGACTCCTAATTCAGTGTGAGTTAGCGGGGGAAGGTGGAAAGTCAGTCTTGGTAGAGATTATGCCAGTGTGTAAAGTTGTGACAGAAAAGGAAAGAGATTGGGAGGCATCTTAGGCCAAAGTACAAGGTTACAGAGATAAAAGATATACAGGAAACTGGAAGTAGTAATGTGCTAGAACCTATACTATTATAGGATGTGGAGGCCCTGATTGGCTAAACAATGAGGTTGGAAAGAGTCATGGCCTAATACATCATGTTAAGGGGCTTTGATCATGATGTGAGGACAGCAGAAAGCTATTTGCATGTTTAGAATAGGTGTTTTAATCAGGTCTAGAGTAATAAAAGACGTCATGGACTATAGCTTATGTCAGTAGGGGAGGGTTAACTGTTTGCCTCTGTCCTAAGAACCTATTAAACATAGTCCTAGCCCTAGACATCTCCTTAGTACTCATAATAACAAAAGAGAGTTGTAAAGGTCTGACATGAGAGATTCTTTTAAAAGCTCATCCTTAAAGTGCAATGAATCAGTTTTTTGGGGCTTATGTTAGAGTCAACAGTAAAAAAGTTCCAATGATTTAATTTTAAACTTTTAAGATAGTTTTGTTTGCTTATGTTATTTTGATTGTTTTTAACTATCCTAAAAAATTATCTCACCTGGTTTTAGACTCAGAATTAGAGAACTTTATTTGAAGGAACCTTGCTGGGCCATAAAGTCTTTTTTTTTTTTTTTCGATATTTATTGTTTTGAGAGAAGGTGGAGTTGGGAGAGGGCAGTAGGGTTCAGAGCAGTCTCCATAGTTGTACATCATTAGTTGTGACATGGTTTCACTCCACACAGGTAGATGTGGTGCCATGAGGGGCAGGAACCAAGCCAGGGGCCTCCCGCATGGGAGGTGAGAACTTTTGCCGGTGAGCCACCTCGCGGTTACTAGCTGCTCCTCAGTTCAGCATATGGGTTTACATGGGTCGGGCATTGAACCTTGGAGCTCATGGTTGCAAGGCAAGTGCTCAACCACTTGAGCTATCCTGGCATCCCTCAAACATCCTTGTTATAGCCTCTGTCCCTGGTGTGGGCCCCTTTGAAAGACTCACTCACATCATGCTGTGGTAACTATCAACGCCTATGTGTTACAGCTCTTCTCTTGGAGGCTATGAACTATAACTGTTCTGGGGAAAAGGTAACAAACAGCATTATCCCAGTAGTTCCCCTGAATTGTGTGAGAATAAGCTTGCGTTTCCTTGGAAGAAGTAATTCGATATGTGGAACTAATGATATATATATATATATATATATATTTTTTTAAGATTTATTTATTGTTTTTGACAGAGAGAGAGAGAGATACAGAGACAGAGACAAAGAGAAGGGGTAGGGCCCAGAACAGTCTCCATAGTTGCACATCATTGGTTTTTCCACATAGTTTCATTCCACAGGTGGGTGCGAGACTGCACAGGGCAGGAACTGGGCCGGGGTCTCGCCCCGGTGAGAACTGAACTGGGGACACTCCCCAGTTCAGCATATGGGTCACACAGGCCGGGGCCGGGATTCAATTCTCGGTCCCCGGGGCCTCAAAGTGAGCACCTAACCCACTGAGCCATCCCAGCTTCCCCAGAACTAATGATATTTAATGTAGAATTTTCAGTATCTCTTATCTGCCTAAATTAGGATTAAGAGCATTATCTGGGGGTGACATACTATGTGGATAATGGGAGGTACTATATAGAGATAATCAGGGAAAAGAAGACAACAAGCTTTCTGGTTTGTATAGGGAATATCTTTATAATTGTCTTCATTTCCCAATTAATTCCTATTTCCTGTTGGGGCATGGAGAGAGACAAAATGAAGTAAGTTAAACAGTTATGCAAAGAAAAAGAAATCAGTAAAAATAGCCAATAAAATGCAAGCCAGCAGAATTATTACATATAGCTTAACAAAGACTCTTGTTTCAGGAAAAACTGAGGGGGAAAAGTTAGAATTTGTCCTTTGCTTTTGCCCCAGGCATGTTGAAAAGGGAATCACACTCCATCTCTTTACTCCCTAAACATTGCTAACTGGAAAGATTACGGCATCAGTTCCCCAGCTGTGGTATGCATTCCCCGGGAGCACATGCTGGGCTATTCAGGGGTATACGAAAAACAATCAGTAGTGGCAAAAAAAAACACCCCAAAAAACAAGTAAAAAAAAATGCAGAATGTTAATTATGGAACAATAAATGTGAACTGTGAATCACTGTTGATGGAGACACTTCAAAATTAGATCACATTAGCAAATGATTGGTGAAGGCGTGACTATGAACCCTTCTCCAAACGGCTCTTCTCTCAATCATTACAGTTTCAGAACAATCCATTTGCAACATTTCTAGAACTTCCCCAAACATACAAACACATCCGTAGCCACACTGTTTGATCAGTTTAGTTATTGACTGAATAAAAGTAAATGCATTGTCTTTGATTGTGATTTTTTTCAAGTAGTTTTTTTAATTTAATGTTTAGCATCATTTCAGTTATTATTGTCAGTGATTTTTAACCACGTCAGTTATGGATTAGTGGTTGAAAACAGGAACAGTTAAAGAAACAAAACTTGATGTGGATTATAACCTGTGGCCAAGTATTTTTCAACATGTGTCTGCAGCTATGAGTATACCCACACTGGGAGATAGTAAAAAAGTGTGTGCCTCAGATACGACACAAACAAAAAGGAAATACTCTGAAAAGTATATTAAATACGGGTTTTCGTTAGTAGGGAATGATGACTATTCTAAGCCTTTGTGTGTTATGTGTGAGGGAGTATTATCTAATAGTTGCATGGAACCCTTTCTACTCATGTGACATTTAGAAACTAAACATCCTATGTATAAAAAACAAAGAAATGTATTATTTTTGGCACTTAGAAAAGTGTCCAACTGTTACTTCATATATGATGTCAGGGAAGAAAGACAATGAGAATGCAGTTGAGGCTTCATACCATATTGTTTATCGCATAGCTAAATGTGTGAAAGCTACACCATTATTGAAGATTTAATTTCTTCTTGTGTTAAGGATGCCATTTTTTTATATGTTTGGGAAATAACATGTTCATAAAATCAATACTCTCTTTTTCAAACAATACAATGTCTTGATGAACTCAGGAAATGTCTGGTGATGTTGAAGCTGTAGTAGTAGATAGAATTAGAGTAAGTAAGTTCTTTTCCATCCAGGTTGATGAAGTGTAGATGTTGCTGATTTACCTATTTTGCTTGTCATCTCAGGGTACTTGGTAGGAAATGAAATGGAGGAAAACCTATTGCTTTGATACCCATTGACTGTACCACAGATGAAGATATTTTGAGTGCAGTCAATGGTTATTTCATTGAAAAGGACTTAATTGGTTGAATTATTGTGGTGTGTGCACTGACAGAGGCCAGCCTATGTGGTCAAATGAAAGAAGTAGTCCCCTGTGTACCATGGAGTTACTGCTGCATTCATAGACAAGGTCTTGCATCCAAGCCTCTTCCTACTGAACTGAAAGATTTTCTACACGAGGCTGTAAAAGTTGTAAATTTTATTAAGTCACAACCATGAAAATCCATATTGTTTAAAGTGCTGTGTGAAGAAATGAACAGCATTCACAGCACATTACCTTTGCATACAGACGTAAAGTGGCGATCTCATGGCAAAGGACTTACACAGATGTTTAAATTTAGACATGAAGTCCAGGTATTTTTTTGAAGACCATCATTTCCTTCTTGCTCCAAAGTTCTAGGATAGTGATTGGCTTCAAAGTCTTGCATATTTATCAGATATTTTTCTAGAAATAAACTTAACTTGGGACTTCAAAACAGATCAATCACTATATTCAAAGTAACCAACAAAATAGAGTCCAGGATTAAAAAACTGGACTTTTGGAAAGTGTGTATTGAAAGAGGTCAGCCTGAAGTTTTTGAAACTGCACAACTTATCTTACAATGACTTGCACCCATCCCCAAAAGTGAAAGAGAATATTGTAAGTCCCTTGGAAGGTCTTAAAGTGTCCTTTTATAAGTACCTCCCTCAACACGGAAACAAAAACAACTGGACTGCAGATCCTTTCAATGAAGAATTCTTCAAAGCAGCTAAGTTATCAATCAATAAAAAAGAGCAGTTAATGGAACTTGCAACCAATTCTTCTTTAAATTCTGATTTTAAAAGAAAGTATCTTGGGGAAGCCGGGATGGCTCAGTGGGTTAAGCACTCACTTTGCAGCACCGGGGACCGAGGATTGAATCCCCGCCCTGGCCCGTGTGGACCCATATGCTGAACTTGGTGTGCTTCCCATGTAGGAGGCCCTCAGTTTGGTTCTTACCTGGGTGAGCCTCCTATGTGGGAGGGCCCCAATTCAACTCCTCTCCAAGGTGTGCTTCCCATTCAGGAAGCCCCTGGATGGTTCCTGCCCTGCACAGCCCTGCACCCACCTGTGGAATGAAACTATGTAGAAAACTAATGACATACAACTATGGAGACTGCTCTAGGTCCTCCCCCTTCTCTCTGTCTCTGTCTGTCAAAAACAATAAAAAATAAATCTTAAAAAAAAACCCAAGGGCTACAATTATTAGAAATAGGTTTAAAAGGGGTACACAAGTGGAGAAAGGTTGGGAACCACTCATGGGATTATGGCTTTGCCTCTACCACTTCACTGAATGTACTTTTGTGAAGGATGTTAGTGACTTCTGAACTGTCAAATACAGTGAACACTTTTTATTCCTCTTCTTACTGAACTCTTTTATTTTAAATCTCAGTGGTTCTCACATTTTAGGGTTTGTTAAAACACAGATTTCTGGGCCCCACCTCCAGACTTTCTGATTCAGTAAGTCCAGGCATATATTTTTGAACTTCCTAGGTGACACAAATATTTTTACTTGGGAACCACACTTTGAGAACCATTCTTTTATTTAAATAATAGTGACCATTCTCTTCTTGAAATATACTGCTCTTTTTGCTTCTATAACAGCATATTCTCCTGGTTCTCCTTTTCCTTCTCTGAAAATTTTTTCTTTGTCTCCCTTGTGGGGTTTCTTTTCCTTACCTTCCTCAGCAGGCCCCATTGACTCAGTCCTAAAAGGTTTGTCTGCCTGATTGCTAGAGCAACAAATGTGATTGCAAACACATTTATAAACAAGAGACAAGAGAAAGGAAACCACTACCTATTTTGTTTCTTAAATTTTGGAGCATATATCTAATTACTTATCTATGAAAAAAAGTAAAGGAATCAACCTTAAAAACGATAAATTTTGACTATAACTTAAGGAGGCTGAGTTACTTTAAAAAAATAACTTGATTGAAATACAATTTACATACCATAGAATTTACCCTTTTCAAGCATACAATTCAGGGTTTTTTAGTGTATCCGTAGTCATATAAACATCACCACTGTTTAATTTTAGAACAATTTAATTTGTCTGCAAAAGAACTCATTACCCATTAAGTTCTCACTCCCTTTTTCGCCTCTACCCAGCCACTGGCAACCATTAATCTACTTACTGTCTGTATGGATTTGCCTGTTCTGGACATTTCATAGGAATGGAATCATATAATAAATATATGGCAGCCTTTGCTATCTGGCTTCTTTGACTTAGCATAATGAATGAAAACATTATATATTTTCAAGTTTTATCATGTTATAGCATGTATTCATTACTTTTTATGGCTAAGTAATATTCCATTATATGGATATTCCATATTTTGTTTATCAGTTCACTAGTTGATGAACATTTGGATTATTTCTACTTTTTTGGCTAATATGAATAATGCTGCTGTGAACATTCATGTACAAGTTTTTATGAGATATGTTTTAATTCTTTAGGAATACACCTAGAAATGAAATTGCTGGGTCATAAGGTAGCTCTGTATTTAACTTTGTGAGGAACTACCAAGTTGTCTTAAACATGCCTGCACTGTTTTACAATTCAAGTTACTTTTGAGTTCCTCTGCTGTGCTATGATTATGCTTTTGTAAATTTTATGGCTTTTGGACATCTTGATTTTAGAATTTTAAACTGAATATCTTCTGAAAGAAATGCTTTTGTGATATCAAATTTATCTAAATTAGTAAAAAGTATCTATCCCTTAAAAGGTAGCCTTATTTTTAATATATGGTATCTGTTTTAAAAATGCAACATAGTAGATAAAACTAACTTACTATTTTGTCAACAGAGTGGGAGGCTAAGCAAAGAGCTGGATTTAGTAAGTCACCATGTCAGGACAAAACTTGATGAACTGAAAAGGCAAGAAATAGGAAGGTTAAGAATGCTAATTAAAGCTAAATTGGATTCCCTTCAAGGTAAGTTCTAACTAAAAGGATAATATGAATATTTTGTTGTTGAGGTCTGTGTATATTAGCACTTGCTATGTTCTTCTAGTCAAAATAAATGTTAGTATTGATGTGGTTCCTCTTAATTTTTAAAATTTAATTTTTTGAATAGGTAATACATTCACATTATTCAAAAATCCAAATGATTAGCTTTAAATAATAATATCAATAAAAAAGAAGACTGAAAAGTAATGCATTAAGCCACTGATTTAAAAGAGGGAAAAATAACATCAAAGCAAACCAAAAGAAAGCAGAGAAAATCTGATTGGAACAATTTTCATAGATGAAATAGAAAAATTGTCAGAGAGCTAGCTCCACAAAAACATGGGGCCCAGAGAGTGTGAAAGGGAATTCGATCACACCATTAAAGAGCAGATTATCAATGCTACTTAAATTGTTGCAGAGCATAGAAAAAGAACAGACACTTCTACACTATGTATTGATGTTAAAACCAAAATTATTGTATGTCAAAAGAATTCTCTATCATAGGAAGTGAATTTATTTTAGGAGTGTAAGATTGACTTAATATTAAGAAATCTAAAATTAGATCATCATATCACTAGAAATAAGAAAAAAGTATTTTGGTGTGACAAAAGAAATTATAAAGTCAATGGACAAATGATAAATGGGAATAAATCTTTGAAGCTTGTATTTTTTTAAGTTAAGAGCTAATTTTCTTAGAGCAATATATGGTTCATTGCAGAGTTGAAGGGAAGGTACAGAGATTACCTGTGTACTCAAACATACATAGCCTCCCCCATTACTAAATCTTTCACCAGATTATACATTTGTTATAATTGATAAACTACATTGATGCATCATAATCACCCAAAGTTCATAGTTTACATTAGAGTTCACTCTTGTATATTCTATGGGTTTGGACAGATTTACAGTGACTATGTATCTACCACTAGAGTATTATACAGAGTGGTTTCACTGCCCTAAAAATTCTCTGTGCTTTGCCTATTCGTTCCCCCATATTTTAGTTTTAGACTGAGAATTAAGTAGCTCTGAAATTTGAAAAGATTTTATTGTTGTTTTTTAAAGAAGGTAAGAGAGAGAGAGAGGGGAGAGAGAGAGAAGTGCCCAGAGCAGTGTCCACAGTTGTACATCATTAGTTGTGACATAGTTTCATTCCACACAGGTGGATGTGGGGCTCCGTGGGGCAGGAACCTAACTGGGGGCCTCCGCATGGGAGGTGAGAACCTTCACAGCCATCCCAGTGGTTAGCAATTCCGCCACAGTTCAGCATGTGGGTTTGCATGGCTGGGGCCGGGATTTGATCCCCAGACCTCACAATTGCAAGGCAAGTGCTGAGCCTGCTGAGCTATCTGGCATGTCCTATACATGTTTTTGATACATGCATTCAACAAATAAAAATGTCAATTCTCCTTAAGGTAATTTATAAATTTAACATGATTGAAATAAAAATATGTACTTTTTTATGGTATGATACTAGTTTATTTTAAAGTTTATGTGAAAAAGCAAACAAGCAAGAAAAGCTATATACCTCTGAAACAGAATGAAGAAGGACTAGATAGTATTAACTATTAAATCCTTAAACCTCAGTCATTAGAACTTTTTGCATATAAGTAGAAAGACTAGTGGAACAGATTAGAAATTCCTGAAGTAAAATTAAATACATACAGAATTTAATTTGAATTTTTCCTTTTTAGTGGGATAAAGATAGATTTAAAAAAAATGAAAAGAAAAAAAGAAACAGTGTTGGTATAATTGGGTAGCCATTTGGAAAAAGGGACATTTAGTTCTTTATTTCATACACATCAGGGTAAGTTCAAGTAAATAAAAAATTTAAGTGTAGAAAATAAAACCATGAAAGCACTAGGTGACATCACAGGTGAATTCCTTTATTATCTTGGAATGGCCTTTCTAATAATGAATCAAAATCAAGGGACCAGATTTGTCATATGGGAGACTCTTCACACTGGCTCCTATGCCCTTGTGACTTGCTCCATAGTTTGTTTTTTGGGTGGTATATTGTCATTAATGGAATCTGAACACTTGCTCTTGGTGCAATAGTAGTTCTTACACTTCACATTGCATGAGAACCACCTGGGGAACTAGTTAAAAATGCAGATTACTGGCTCTCACCTCCAGATATGCTGATTCTGGGGATGAGTAATTTCCCCCTTAGACAGCCTTCATTCCTTCAGTCTTGGCAATTATTTCCTTTATTCCAAGATAGAGACTGAATGTTATTACCTAAAGAAAACAGTCTGACACGCTTAGAAAACTTATGAATATTTCCTAATGAATTCCAAATTTATGAATTGAAATTTCTGATAATTTGAAGAAGGGTTTAAAGGATCTTAATTTTTTTGGGGGGGGAGGCAGGGGTGTAATTTTTAAAGTAGGCAATACATTAAAATGGTTTAATCCCTGAAAGTATAAGTAGGTATATAGCAAAAAGCTCCCCGATGTTTTTCCCCAATTATTTCCCACTGCCCTCTAACACCATCCTTCCTCTGTTTCTTTTATTCTTATATGAGTAAATACAAATAAAAGTTCTTATTTTTCCTCTCTCTTTATATAAAAAATAGCATGCAGTACATATTTTTTGCCTTGTATTTTTCTTTTACTAATATATTTTGGAGATTTTTCTGTATTAGAACAGAAATAAAGAGACCATCTTTTATTTTTTTAACAGGTGCATGGATTTCCATTATTTGAAGATATTAATACCATAATTTATTCAATAAGGCTTCTGTTGATGGACATTTGAGTTATTTTTAGTGAACACTCTTGTGTATACATATATCACTATATATCTATATAAGATTAACTATAGGATAAGTTTCCCACAGTGAAACTGTTAAAGTAAAAGGTACATGTATTTGTGATTTTGATAATATTACCACTTTCACAGAGATTGTATCAATATGCATTCCTACCAGCAATAATTTCTCAGCCTTACTGATAGTATGTATCCTCAAACTTCAGGAGTTTTGCCATTCTGTTAGGTGGTATGCTAGTGAAATTTTAGTATGTATTTCACTTATTAATGTTTTGAGTGAGATTAAGCATCTTTTCATACATTTCACTGTCTGGTCATAGCCTTTAGGGCTAAGTCTTAAAATAAATCTTTTCTTCATAAGTAAACTGGTATAGTGCCATACTAAGAATTCAGTGAAAACTTAGTTGCTATGCTCATTGCTTCTCGAATATATTTTCCTCTTGGCACCTTCATTAGACAGAGGTAGGAAATACATGCATGTCTATACACATATACACACATTTATGGGTATATAAAATATATATATATGCACATATGCATATTAATATATTATACATATAAAATATACATGCATATACCGGTACATATACATATACCTATTTTAGAAATAATAAGTTCACACAGCACTAATGCCCTCCGTTTTCACAGGTTTCTTTCTTGCCTTCCATCACTCCATATTTCTATATTTCTTTTTCCTAAGTGGAAAGTCAAAGTCAGAACCTTGACTTCTAACAAATCAACACATGTACCTATTTTGTTCAGTTCTATAACTGAAATAGTCCAGAATCACTTCACCTGTTCAACTATAATATACTAGTATAGCTTGTTTTATAAAAAAAATTTTTACCAAGAAAAATAATTGATATTCCATTGAAAAATAAATCATTATTCAAATGAATTTACCTGAATTAGACGTTTATTGTTTAAAAGATTCATTGGAATAGCATACAAATAATTCTTACATATAAGTTTTAGATCAATTCTTTTTAGAAATTTTACTTAGACCTTTGATGAGGGCAGTATTTTGGAATTTATGTAATGAAAAGTAGAAAATTTGGTAGTTTTATGATAATACGTTTTTGCTATTAATTATACTGATAACCAACTAATCTTTCTAGAAATAACATTAAAATGTACACATTAAATTGTATTCCACTCTAGATTCAAGGACATTACCTTTGCCTAGAATAATATGTACAATATATATATTTTAAAAATATTTATTTTATTGTTTTTGACAGATAGAGACAGAGAGAGAGACAGAGAGAAGGGGGAGGGCCCAGAGCAGTCTCCATAGTTGTACATCATCAATTTTCGACATAGTTTCATTCCACAGGTGGGCGTGGGGCCAATCAGGGTGGGAACCAGGTGGGGGGGTTGGGGGGGTCTCCCACATGGGAAGTGCAGCCCCCAGGAGCTAGGGGCCTCCTATATGGGATGCATGCCCAGGATGGGAGCCGAACGGGGGTCTCCCACATGGGAAACTTGCCCCAGCGGGAACTGGGGTGGGAAGCACACCGTAGTTTAGCATGTGGGTCCACATGGGTGGAGACCGGGACCAGGACTGGGACTTGATCCTGGCCCCCAGGGATGCAATGCAAGCACTCAACATGCTGAGCCATCCTGGCATCCCCAATATGTACAATATTTTTAAGATACCTTAATCTAAAACTGTATTTTCTTATAAAATCTTATAGGAATAAATATGAATGCTTATTCTTATGTTATTGATATTAATGTTTCTAGCTTCTAGTAACTTATCATTTATAGTTTTCTCATTTTCTTTCAGATACAGGCATAGACCACCATGCTCTTCTAAAACAATTTGAACACCTAAACCACCTGAATCCTGACAAGTTTGAAGCTACAGACTTAGATATGCTAATAAGAGCTGTGAGTATAAGTCCAAAAAATAATGTCTTTGTTGTGCCTTTGAGGTTTTATAATTGGACAAGTAAACTCAATGAAGTGGTAATGCTATAACTTTTCTATACTCTCTAGATTATCTTTAGAGGGAGATATCTTAACCTTTGTAGTACAGATAATAATTTGGATACAGGTCTGTATTCCCTTAACCCACAATTCCAAAATTCAAAAAACAAAAACTGAAATGTGGTTTGAATTATAGTAAGGCTATGATAGTTTTTATTTAGCCTACTTAGTGTGAGTATTCATATATTTGCTAATGAAGTGCTAATCTGTTTCATTATAGACTTTGCAGGGATATTTTATAATGTGGCATATGTGCCATATTCCCTTTTTAAAATCTAGTAAATTCTTTTTTTTTTTTTTGCTTCTAGTTTTATTGAGATGTAATTGACATACAATACGGTTTAAGTTTAAGGTGTACAACATAATGAGTTCACATACATATATACTGCAAAACAATTACCAAAATAAGTTTAGTTACAAAAAATTTTTTTTTTCTTGTGATGAGAACTTTTAGGATCTACTCTTGTTGCAACTTTTGAATATACAATACAGCATGGTTAACTTGTTAACTGTAGTCATCATGTTATATATTACATTCCCAGGATTTATTATCTTATAACTGGAAGTTCGTACCTTATGACTACCTTTACCCAGTTCCCCTCTTCCACCCCTTGCCTTTGGTAACCATAAATCTGATCTCTTTTTTTATGAGATTAGGTTTATTTTTTTTTTAAGATCTCACATATAAGTGAGACCATACAGTATTTGTTTTTGACTTCTTTTACTTAGCATAATGCCCTCAAGGCTCATTGGTGTTGTTGCAAATAGCAGGATTTCCTTCCTTTTTTATGGCTCAATAGTATTCCATTGTGTGTGTGTTTATATACCACATTTTTTTAATTCACTTGTCTGTTGAGGGATACTTAGGTTGTTTCCATCTCTTGGCTATTGTAAATAATGCTGCAGTGAACATTGGTGTGTAAATATATATATATATATATTTTTTTAAATATGGAACGCTTCACGAATTTGTGTGTCATCCTTGTGCAGGGACCATGCTAATCTTCTCTGTATCGTTCCAATTTTAGTATATGTGCTGCCGAGGCGAGCACATAAATATCATTTTGAAATAGTGATTTGTTTCCTTTGGATATACACCTAGAAGTAGAATTGTTGGATCACATGGCAGTGCTGTTTTCAAGTTTTTGAGGAACCTCCATACTGTATTGCATAGCTGCTGCACCAATTTGCATGTCCACCAGCATTGCATGAGAGCTCCTTTTTCTTCACATCCTCACCAGAATTTATCTGGGTTTTTTTTTATGATGGGCATTCTAATGGGCATGAGGTAATATTTAATTGTGGTTTTGATTTGCATTTCTCTAATGATTAGTGATGTTGAGCACTTTTTCTTTTTTTTTTTTTTTAATATTTATTTATTTTTGAGAGAGAGAGAGAGAGAGAGAGAGAGAGAGAGAGAGAGAGAGAGAGAGAGAGAGAGAGAGAGAGATACAGAACTGAACTGGGGGAGCTCCCAGTTCAGCATATGGTTCCGCACGGGCCGGGGCCAGGATTCGATCCCTGGTCCCCGGCACTGCAAAGTGAGCGCTTAACCCACTGAGCCACCCCGGCTTCCCCTGAGCACTTTTTCTAGTACCTTTGTTTTGAATATCTTCTTTGGAAAAATGTCTATTCAGGTCCTTTGCCCATTTTTTTTTTTTTTTTTCAAAGTGACAGACAGAGAGAAGAGAGAGGGCCCAGAGCAGTCTCCATAGTTGACAGCACTAGTTTTCCATATAGTTTCACTCCACAGGTGGGTGCAGGGCTGTGCAGGGCAGGAACTGGGCTGGGAGCCTCCCGCATAGGCCCCAGCAAGGACTAAACTGAGGGCACACCCCAGTTCAGCATGTGGGTTCACCTGGGCCGGGCCTAGGATTCGATCCTCGGGCTCCAGAGCTGCAAAGGAAGCGCTTAACCCACTGAGTCATTCCAGCTTCCTGTTTGTCCATTTTTAATTGAATTATTTGTATTTTTGTTATTGAGTTATATGCATTTTTTATATTTTTATATATTAGCCCCTTACCAGATACATGATTTACAGATATTTTCTCCCATTCCATAGGTTGCCTTTTCATTTTGTTGATTGTTTCTTTTGCTCTGCAGAAGCTTTTTTGTTTGATGTAGTCCCACTTGTTTTTTATTTTGTTACTTGTGCTTTAGGTGTCATATTTTAAAAATTATTGTCAAGACCTATGTCAAGAAGCCTTTTCCCTATGTTTTCTTCTAGGAGTTCTATGGTTTTGGGTCTTACATTTAAGTCTTTAATCCATTTGAAGTTAATTTTTATGAGTGGTATAAGATAGGGGTTTAGTTTCATTCTTCTACATATGAATATCCAATTTCCCCAGCACCATTTATTGAAGAGACTCTTTTCTCCATTGAGGATTCTTGGCTCCCTTATTAAATAGAAAAGTCTGAAACACATCTGGCCTGAGGGATTTTACATAAGAGTTTGTACAGTTACCAAACTAGGTGTACTTGCCTGGGTGTTACTAGCTTTAGTTAAGTGGTTAGACACCAGTCTAGTTTTCCATACTATACAGATTTGGCACAGTCCCTTCATTCTTCTTTTTCAAATCAACTTTTATACTTCTTGCTTATGAAGAACTTCCTAAACTTTTGGTTTCTTTGAGAGCCTACATTTCTGGTAATAATGATGACTAAAATAAAATGGTAGAATTTAAAAAGAGGAGTCCAGGGGAAGCCGGGATGGCTCAGTGGGTTGAGCGCTTACTTTTCAGCGCTGGGGACCGAGGATCGAGTCCCGGCCCCGGCCCGTGCGGAGCCATGTGCTGAACTGGGAGCTCCCCCAGTTCAGTTCTCTCTCTCTCTCTCTCTCTCTCAAAAATAAAATAAATAAATAAATAAAAAATATTAAAAAAAAAAAAAGAGGAGTCCAATATTATTTGTCCCTTCTGTACTGTTTTCTGTTAGAAAACATGTTATATACAAGAATGTCATTATTTCTATTTTTTAGACACATCTTTTTATTTAATTCAAATATTGCACTTTAGGCTACAAGTGATCTGGAGAACTATGATAAGACTCGACATGAAGAGTTTAAAAAATATGAAATGATGAAGGAGCATGAAAAGAGAGAATATTTAAAAACACTGAATGAAGAAAAGAGAAAAGAAGAAGAATCTAAATTTGAAGAAATGAAGAAAAAGCATGAAGATCACCCCAAAGTTAATCATCCAGTAAGGATTATCACTTTATGAAACCATAATTAGATAAAAATACTTCTTTGTACCAGATAGTAGAATTTTATCATAAGTTGTTAGTACTTAAATCTTGGTTCTTAATTATTCAAAGTTTCTCAAATTTACATTTTATTTTGAGCATTTACTGACATTTATTTTGTTTTGAGTGTTTTTTTGTTTTTTTTTTGTTTTTAATTGGTTCACAGGGAAGCAAAGATCAACTAAAAGAGGTATGGGAAGAGACTGATGGATTGGATCCTAATGACTTTGACCCCAAGACATTTTTCAAATTACATGGTAACATATTTGATACATATATTAATAGTTTTTATCCATTGTTTAAAAAAATGTGGTTGCTTTACTCTTAATTGATTTCTGCCAAGGTCTGCTGTTGAGTTTTATTGAAAGCAAAGGTTTAGAGTTTTTCTTTAGGGTAATATAATAGTCTTTATTGATGATCTGCAGTGTAAAATATTTTAGGTTAGTACCGTAGCTGTGTCTTTATACCTGCTATTACTGTTAAGTCATTATATGACTTATGACAAGATTCCCTGTAAAGTGAAGGTATTTCTGTGATAAAGTATGCTATATCTAAGAGACTTTATGTTTTAATATTGAAATTTACTTTACTTTTACTCATAACAGATTGCTTTACTTTATATTTATGGAAAAAATGTTTGATATCTATTTTTCTTTTTTAATGATTTTTTAAAAAAGATTAATTTTATTATTTTGAGAGAAGGTGAGAGTGAGAGAGAGAGAGAGAGAGAAAGGGGGTAGGGCCCAGAGCAGTCTCCATAGTTGTACATCATTAGTTTTTGACATAGTTTCATTCCACACAGGTGGATGTGGGGCTGTACAGGGAGGGAGCTGAACTGGAAGTTTCCTGCATGGGAGGGGAGAACCTTTGTCGCTGAGTCATCCCATTGGCAGCAGTTACCAGTAGCATTGAGGTTCAGCATGTGGGTTTGCATGGGCCGGTTTTGGGATTTGATTCCCAGACCCCATGGTTACAAAGCAAATTCTCAACCTGTTGAGCTATCCTGGCATCCCCTGATTTGTATTTTTCTATGAGACCATGATGAATTATGAATAAGTAGTGAATTCTTATCAGCTGGACTGATCTGAGGCTTCATAATAAAGAAGAGAGTTTTTACTGTAAAATATTGATGCTTTGTAGTGGTTTTTGCAAGCCATTTGTATATAGTTATATTTATTTATTTTCTAAGGCAATAAAATCTGTTTTTTGCATTGGTAACTTTAGATGTCAATAATGATGGCTTCCTGGATGAACAAGAATTAGAAGCCCTGTTTACTAAAGAGGTAAATGAGTTCATTAAGTATTCAGTGTTTTTGTTCTTTTTCTTCTTCTATTATCCTCCCTTTTATGTTGATCTTAAATTTTTCTTTTTTAGTTGGAGAAAGTATATGACCCCAAAAATGAAGAGGATGATATGGTAGAAATGGAAGAAGAAAGGCTTAGAATGAGAGAACATGTAATGAATGAGGTATGTTTTAAAAGTTTATTATACGTTACTTCTGTGGTTTATTCAAGTTGTTGCAATAAATTTTTATCATAAAATGGAAATTAAACATGCAGAATAGGGATTTAATTGGATTTTTCTTTTTTGATCCAGAAGATTCAGTAGGTTGCCTTAGTGTAAATAAAATTATTTTGTAACTACTTTAAAATATTTTAAAAGATTAAGATGCTGCTGCATATCAGCTATAAAACACCATTTTAGAAGTAAAAAATAATGTAGTTCAGTATTTGATATTTTAAAAGGCTGTTTTAGTTTTGCGAAGAAAATCCTCAAACCCAATTCCTAAATGGTTTATAACAACAAATATTTGTTTCTTGTTCACATTACTAAGCTGAAAACTCTGATACAGAATTTCTTTAGCTATTGTCGAGTTCACTTTTGTAACAGAATTTTCCATAGTCTATAAGAGCCATTGTAGGGTTTGGAGAGTTGTCAACTTTAGTTTTTATTTACTTAGTTGTTTGTTGTTAAGAAAAAAAATATTGAGAGCATTTTAACTTAAACTTCTTTACTCTTATCTAAAATAGTCCTCTTATTGGAAAGGTTATTTTTCTTGCCCAAATTTGGCTTCAAGAGGGATTCTACATTGTGTGGTGAAGGAAGACAAGACTAGTCTAACCAGTCACATCAACAGACTCAAACTTGGTGATCTTTAAGGGTGTTAAGTATTTATATAGACATCTCACTGTATTTTCAAATTTGAATTATATAGAAGAGAAAGATATCTATTTTCTGATATTAGTATAATGTTGAGTGTTCTGTTTTTCTCCCCATTTTCTGTGTGTATTAGGCTAGATCTAATTGCTGTAGTAGCATCTATTAGTAGACAGTTTGTAATGTCTAAATAACATGGGGAAGAGTTATTTATTATAAATATACATTTTCCTTTAATCAGGTGGATATTAACAAAGACCGATTGGTGACTTTAGAAGAGTTTTTGAAAGCTACAGAAAAAAAGGAATTCTTGGAGCCAGATAGCTGGGAGGTAATAGAACCTACTTAAAATGGGGCTGTGGTTTGATAAATTCTACATAAGTATTCTGTTTCTAACTTTTATTCCCCATTATATTTTCATGTATAGTCTTGTGTAAAGTGTCATTTTAAAATAATGAACTTGATTTTTCTAAAAGCTTTTGGCAATTGGTCTCTAATTTATAATCACATTGCATATAATTAGAAGTCTTTTCCTAAGTGTAAAATAATGTACATTCTTGAAAATTAGAACTAGAGATACTTTAAAAAACCTAATTAGAAGTTACCAAAAAAAGAAAAAGGTTGCCTATAATTCTATCATCCAGAGGTAGACACTTGAATTATGCATTGTATTATGTTAATTTAGAAATAGTTTTTGCATATTTAGTATATGCATTTATAGCATACAGTACATGTATATAATGTACTGTTTCATTTTAATTTACATATACAGATAAATTCATACCTATATATTTTTTTTTAATTTTTTTTTGTTTGTTTGTTTTTGACAGAGAGGGAGAGAGAGAGATAGAGAGAGAGATATACAGAGACAGAGAGAGAACTGAACTGGGGGGACTCCCCAGTTCAGCAGACGAGTCCACATGGGCTGGGGCTGGGACTCGATCCCCGGTCCCCAGCGCTGCAAAGTGAGCGCTTAACCCACTGAGCCATCCCGGCTTCCCCTTTACCTATATATTTTTTAAAATGACTTTATACTGTATACATGTTTTGTATGTTTGTAAAATTCTGTTTCTTTTTAATTTATCAATCTTTCATGAACATTTTGCAATGCCATTTCTCAAAAACCTGATTTAAAAAATGACTACTTAGCTTGCAATTGTGTGCTTGTAGCATAATTCATATAACCGTTCTTCCAGATTTAGACATTCTGAATCAATTCTACTTTTTTTTTTACTGTAATAAATAACACTGTTATAACTATCCATTTGTTCATATATTTTTGGCATCTATGATGATTTCCCCAGGATTAATTCCTAGGACTATAGCTATTCTCAAGGTTTATGAACATTTTTTATTTTCTAAATATATCAGTCAACTTGCTCCAGAAAGGTATACCAATTTATACCACATCTTATTGTGTATAACTGAGTATATATATATATATATATATATATATATATATATATATATATATTTAGAAGAGTGGTTGAGCGATACCAACTAAAGATTGAAGAAAGAACATTGTCTTTTTAAATGTAGAATATAAAATGAAAAGTTTACCATTTTAATTAGATTTTTAATTGTCCAGAAAATAGTTTGAGGTATGGTGAACAACTTGGTTTAGCCAGTACCCAGCCAAGCCTGAAGAATTTCCCAGGATGTGGAGCTTTTCAGTGCTAAAATTGGAACAGTCCTTGGAAAATTGGGACAGTTGGTTATTTTAGATTGAGATTAAAGAAATCACTTTTTGGTATGCCAGGGTGGCTCAGCAGTTTGAGCGCTAGCCTTGCAACCACGCGGTCCAGGGATAGGTCCCGGTCCCGACCCATGCAGGCCCATGTGCTGAATTGTGGCGCAGCTGGTGGCTGCTGGGATGGCTTCTGGGATGGCTTGGTCTCATGTTGGAGGTCCCTGGTTTGGTTCCTGCCCTGCACACCCCCACATCTACCTGTGTGGAATGAAACTATGTCACAGTTAGTGATGTGCAACTGTGGAGACTGGTCTGGGCCCTCCCTTCTCTCTCTCTCTCTCTCATCTTCTGTCAAACAAAATAAATCTTTAAAAAAATAAAAAAATGAAAGAAATCAGCTTCTTTTTGTTATAGGTCTTTGCTTAATTTTGAAATATTTCTGGACTTTGTTGGAGCAGAATTCTAAATTATTTAAATATCTCTTTCCTTTAGTGCTTCTGGTGAACTAGATCATTAGGTAACTACATACTTTTTTCATTTTAACATAATTACAGATTTATAAAAAGTTGCAGGAATAGAAAAGGGATTCCTAAATACCCTTTACCCACAATTCCTATTTTACTACATTTACTTTCTCTCTGTCTCTCTATTTTTAGTCTGTGTGTATGTGTATGTAAATATATCATACTTATTTTTGAAAGTAATTTGCACATGATACTACTTTAACCTTAAATAACTTGAGTGTATATTTCTTTCACTGTATTTATCTCACATAATCTCAGAACAATTATAAATCTTACACACATAATACTCTGCTCTAGACTTTATTGAGATTTTTGTCAGGTTTATCGATATTATCTTTTATAGCAAAAGAAAACCCAAGATCATGCGTTGAATATAGTTGTAATATCTTTCTAATCTTCTTTAATCTGAAATAGTTACTGAATCTTTGTGTCTCAGTATTTCAGATTATTTCAGCTATTTCTAGAGAGCCAGACCAGTTATTTTGTAGAATATCCATCCTTGTGATTCCTATTTTTGGTAGGAATATTACTGAAGTGTTGCTAAGTGCATTTTATCATTTTATCAGCATTTTATGCTGATTATTTGCATAACTGGCAATGTTAACTTTGATTATTTGGTTAATGTGGCGTCTACCAGGTTTCCCCACTGTAAAGTTACTATTTTGCCTTTTGTAATTTAAAAAGTGTATTGTCAAACCCACCATACTGTCAGAATCAGAAGTTAGCTTTTTATTTTTAATCACTCTACATCATATCAGCAGTATTTCTAAATACTATATGTAAGCATTATTTTAATACCCATACAGTGCTTAACTGTTTTCTCAGGGTTAGACATTTAGGTTATCTTCAGACTTTTACTATTATTTTAAAAAGTACTGCTATAAACACATTTTTTAAAGATTTATTTTATGGTTTTTGAGAGAAGGTAAGAGAGAGAGAGAGAAAAGGGGAGGGCCCAGAGCAGTCCACATAGTTGTACATCAGTAGCTGTGACATAGTTTCATTCCACACAGGTGGATGTGGGGCTGCACAGGACAGGGACCAAACCAGGGGCCTCCCACATGGGAGGTATGAACCTCCACCGCCGTTCCTGAAGGTTACCAGTTGTGGCCCAGTTCAGCATATGGGTTTGCACAGGCCAGGGCCGGGTATTGAACCCTGGACCTCATGATTGTGAGGCAAATGCTCAACCACTGAGCTATCCCGTCATCCCCTATAAATACATTTTTATATAAAGCTTTTTATGTGTTTATGGTTATTTTAAAGGATAGATTCTCAATGTAGTATTACCAAGACCAAGGGAATTTATTTTTTTTTAAGATTTATTTTATTGTTTGACAGAGAGAGAGACAGACAGACAGACAGACAGACAGAGAGAAGGGGGAGGGCCCAGAGCAGTCTCATTAGTTTTGACATAGTTTCATTCCACACAGGTGGACGTGGGGCTACATAGGGTGGGAGCTGAACCGGGGCCTCCCACGTGGGAAGTACACCATGGGCAGAACTGAACTGGGGGCCTCCCACATGAGAAGCAAGCCCCAGCTCAGCATATGGGTCCACATGGGCTGGGGCTGGAACACAATCCCCAGACTTCATGGCTGCAAGGCAAGCACTCAACCTGTTGAGCTGTCTTGGCATTCCCAGTAAATATTTTTAAGACTGATGATATTCTTTGTAAATGTGCTTTTCAAAGAAGTGTACTAATTTAAATTTCTACTAATGAGAAATGAGACTGTTTGTTTTTTTTAAAATGTATCTTTAAAGATATACTTTGATACTCTTTATTTACCAGTTTAGCATCCACCGATGAGTCTGGTCAGAATCAATTGTGACTGTTGACAGATGGTGATTTTCTAATCATCATTCCTTCTACATTTATTAGTTGTCTTTCTCTTATAAGGAAACACTTTCCCTCTCCCATTCTCTGTCTGTTTATGTCAGTGTAAACTCATGGCTTCTTATTTTATTTAATAAACTCGAATCCTACTGTCATTTATTTCGATGCTCAAATTGTCCCAGATTTGGCTAGTGGGAGTTTCCTCAAGTTGGTTTTGTGGACTTCTGGCAAATTCCCATCATTCTTTGAGGACTTTCTTGCTTTTTAACATAACAAAATAATCAAGGCTCATCTTGTGCTTTCTGTCGCACGTCTGGAATCAGATATTTTTCTGAGGAGCACTGTAGGGTTTTTTTTTAGTGGACATTGGTATTGCAGACCAGGATCTGGGCACTGGGTGTGCTCCTTGCACCTGGCTACTGGAGTGTCATTATCTCTAGGCCTTGTCAGATGATAGAGCTGGGGAATTAAAATAATTTTTTAAATATATATTTTTTATTTATATTATGTATATGTACATGTACATATATATATATACACACACCGTATTTTCCGGCGTATAAGACGACCAGGCGTATAAGACGACCCCCTAATTTTACAGTTAAAACATAGGTTCAGGCCTATATTCGCTGTATAAGACTACAGCCTCGGAAGTGGGGGGTAGTCTTATACAGCGAATATAGGCCTAAACTTATGTTTTAACTGTAAAATTAGGGGGTTGTCTTATACGCCCGGTCGTCTTATACGCCGGAAAATACGGTATATACACACACTCATATACACTTTATATTTATTTTTATATAGTTATCAATATATATATTACAATTCATGAGTTCACACTATTTCTTTATATTTCAGTCCAACACTTTCAAGTCCAATACAGCATCCCCCTCCACCCTTTTCCATATTTCATACAAAACCTGGCTTCCATTTTCCAATAATATTCCACTTATTTGCTCAGTCCTGTGATATACAAAGAGTTTCAGGATTACAAATTCATGCCTCTGCACAAGAGTTTAATATGTGTTCAGATTTTTTTCCTTAAACCTTAGGTCATATAGTCCAAATACTGAGATCAGAAGTTTCTTTGGTTCTTTTTTACTCGATCCCTCTGTCAGTTATTTTATTTACTTAAAATAAGTGTATTATTTAATTGCTTCTGTTTGTATTCAATTTGGGGAACTTTTTCTGTCTTTGTGGATTTTATTTACTTTTTTTTGAATGTGTGAAACATTAACATGTTTCTAAAAATCAAATCTGTACAAAAAGGGTATATTCAGAGGAGTAGGATTTCCTTTCCCTCATTCCCTTTGTCCTTTCCACCCAGTTCTCTCCCTTGTTCTGTAGGGAAACAATCTCATTAGTCTCTAGGTTTTTGTTCCTGTTTTCCCTTTTGCTCAGATGAGTTTTATGTATATACTTATTTCCCCATCTTTCTTACCCCGAAAGCATTATACTATATTCTACAATACTTTGCTAGTCATAGAATTTTAAAGCTGAATCAGATCTTATTTTTGTATTTCTAAGATCATTCTTCATTTTTTTTTTTTCTTTTAGACACTGGATCAGCAACAGTTCTTCACAGAGGAAGAACTGAAAGAATATGAAAATCTAATCTCCTTACAAGAAAATGAACTTAAGAAAAAGGCAGATGAGCTTCAGAAACAAAAAGAAGAGTTGCAGCGCCAGCACAACCAGCTTGAGGCTCAGAAGCTGGAGTATCATCAGGTGGGTTTTATAAAAGGTTGATGGCGTCAAAAAGCATTTTAGGGGAAGCCAGATGGCTTAGTGGGTTAAGTGCTCACTTTGCAGCCCCTGGGACCGAGGATCGAATCCTGGCCCCGGCCCGTGTGGACCCATATGCTGGGCGGGGTAGTGTCCCCAGTTCAGTTCTTGCCAGGGTGAGACCCCAGCCCAGTTCCTGCCCTGTGCAGCCCCTCACCCACCTGTGGAATAAAACGATGTGGAAAAACCAATGATGTGCAACTATGGAGAATATTCTGGGCCCTCCCCCTTCTCTCTGTCTCTGTCTCTGTATCTCTTTCTCTCTGTCGAAAACAATAAAAATAAATCTAAAAAAAAAAAGTTTTTTAGGTGCTTTGCCAAAAGCCCATGTTTTTTTTTTTTCTTTCTGCTTGCTTTCTTTCTTTCTTTCTTTCTTTCTTTCTTTCTTTCTTTCTTTCTTTCTTTCTATTGTTTTTGATGGGGAGAGAGAGAGAGAGAGAGAGATACAAAGACAGAGAGAGAACTCAACTGGGGGAACTCCCCATTTCAGCATATGGATCTGCACGGGCCGGGGCCAGGATTTGATCCTCGGTCCTTGGCGCTACAAGTGAGCACTTAACCCACTGAGCCAAACCCGGCTTCCCCAACCGTGTTTTTAATGTACTGTTAGCTATGGTATTTTAAATTTTGGTGTATTTTTTTAATGCTTTGTTGAATATTAATCTAAATTTTGAAATTTTATTATCTCATTTTGGAAACTAATTTTCCGTGACTTTGTTGTGATTTGTCAAAGTTCATACATATCAGAGAAAATCAAATAATACTTTCTTTTAAAACATTCCTTTTCCACTTACTAGGTCATACAGCAGATGGAACAAAAAAAATTACAACAAGAAATTTCTCCATCTGGACCTGGTGGAGATTCGAAGTTTGAGCCACGTATGTAATTTTGTTTGCTTATTTGTTTAAGGAAATAAAAAAAAAATGAATCAATTAAAATCCACATTTATTATAAATATAATTCAAGTTATTAATATCTATGGCATTTTCTATATATTTGTGGAAATACAGCACCTTTATTACAGAAAACTGAAAGACCTCTGAAATTTTTATGCATCTGTACATTTCAAAAGCTTCATAATTTAATAACCATATTTATGGTGAAATGATTTATTTCAATATTATTCATAATGCTTTCTCATCAATTTTTGATAATCTCAGAGAACATGTTTTTATAAATTGTAATCTATGATTACAATTTTTAAACTATAATATATAAAAGAAGATTTAGAATAAAGGAAGATACCTGTAAAATGAGAGTAAGTTATTTTTCTTTTTTTTTTGAACAGTCATTTAACGTCTGAAGTCCACCAGAACTTGGAAGAAAACTGCAAAATCAATATCTGTGTCATCTTTTTACCTCCCTTCCTTTTTCTCTATTCAATAAATATTTTAAAGCATATATGGAATAAAGGAAGATACTTTTAAAATGGGAACTCATTTTTTTGGACATAGATACTGAAAGATTGAAGTCTACCAGAACCAGGAAGATAACAAATTCAGTATCTGCTCTCACTTTCATACCTCCCTTCTTTTTTCTTTGTTCTCCTTTAGTGATTTAATTAAGTAGCCTTATGCCATATTTTAATGAAACTCAGTAACTATTTAAGTGAGAAAGCTCTATCTATTGCTTTAAAATTAAGTTACTCTCACTAATTCAAAGATAATCTTTTATAGGTGCTTATCATCCCCTCTGTCAAACATCTCTTTAATCTTAATAATTCTCCTGAAAAGATCATAGTATTCCCCAATGTTCCTTGGTACCTTTTTCCTATTTTCAGCACTTTTAACTGCTTGAGATCCTTCTACTGAACAGCTTTTGCTACCACTTCAGGTCATTTTTCATTCACATTTTTGCTTTATACTCTATCATTTAAGATCAGGTTCTGCTACACATAAAGAAACAACCAAAGATAACAAACAGTGCTTTAACCTAAACAGGAGTTTTTCCCTTTTACATAAAATAAATCTGTAATTAGATGGTGTCCAGGTTTCTGTCTTTCTGCTCTGCTCTCCTCAGTGCATGGTTTTTGTCCTCACTGTCCAAATATTGCTTTTGGAGGCAGTGGGGAAGGGCAAGAAAGGGAACTTTCCTGGTAAATCCCCTTTCTTATGCAGTTTTCCTGGAGAATCACACAGCATTTGAACTTAGGTCTCATTGGCCTAACCTGAGTCACATGGCCATTTAGCTGCTTAGGGAAGATGAGAAATCCTTGTGGCATTGTGACCAGCTAAAGTTAGGATTCTTTAAGGAAGAGGGCATGTTTGGTAGGCAACTTTTAATTTTAGCCCCGTCATTCTTGTTGACCACCTAAATATCTATGTACACTCACCCTTACTTCTCCCACCCCAAAGGAAACCAGCAGAATCCAATCTATTATTGCATGTAGCTCAATGATACCTGAGTACAGTTCCTTCTGTCAGGTTAGAATGCAGTTCCTTATGCAGTTCCTGGCCATCTGCAAACTAAAAAGCAAAGTGTCTGCCCCATGAGCACCATGTCTGTAATGGTAGGATAGATACAGGATAACTGCAATAAATTAACTTTTTGAAAAGGGGAAAATGGAAAACATAGCAGTCACTGACCCATAACAATAAAAAAATACTGCTTGATCAAAATAGCAAGATTACTCTGCTCTGTCCACAAATAAATTCCCTGGTTTTCCCATCAGGAGACTTAATTCACCTTTCTGGGATGAACTCCCTTGTCTGGGGCCCTTGGTGTTGCCCTGTAGAAAGTTTTTATTGTCCATTAATTTTAGGGACACATCTGAGCGAGCATTGGAAAGGATGCCCTTCTTGGAGATGGGACAGCTTTAGCACTTGACTTCCTGTCATTTTGGGTTTGGGAGTTCTGGATTATTTTAGATTGATACAGGTTGTTGCAGGCCAGGTTTGGGGTTTTTATTTGTTTTTGTTGTGTTTTGTCAAAACCAGTCCCTAAAAACTTACGTTTTTGATCTGTTTTCTTCAATTATTACCATGAGTAACCACAAAGGTCTTGTTTAGACATCGTTTTGAACAAAGGACCTCGTCTTTACTTGCTGGCTCTGTGTTCTTGCTCTCCCTTGGGGTCTTAAGTGAATGGTACTTACTTGGGACCATTTTAAACTATAGGCATGGATGGGATGACAATAGTGCCTGCCTGATCTTTTTCCTGAGGATGACTTCCACTAGTTGGCAGAAAATTCTTAAGGGAAGGTTCTTGAAAAAGGTTAAGGAAGCTTAAGCATCCTCAGAACCTTTACTTAAAACTGTTTCTGTTTGAAGTACTGTGGTAGTTGACTTTTCAATTCTTCCGGGTTCCAGATTTGGGATTTGGTCAATTTATTTTGTAGGTAGAGCAATTCCCTCAGCAAAGCTATGCCCTTCCATCTCTGTAGTCTTGTTAGCCTTCGCCTGGGTCACATCTCTCCTGTAGAACTTGCTGAAAGAGGCAAGCGGTATCCCACACCTCTAGCATTCTGAAATTCTACCACCCCTTTCTTTGATACCTTAAGTTGGCATGAGGTCTCATGGCTCAAAGCCCTACCTCCTCAACTCAGACTACTTCATATGTAAGTTCTGTTTTTACTTGCTGCACCTTACTTCTAGCTACCAAATTTTGGATAGGTCAAGATTCTTGGTTGTAGGTAGTGGAATCTTTTTTAGCTGTTAAACAGAATAGGATTGATTAAGGGGTATAGAGAGTTCACAAAATCTTTGAGGGAGCTGAAGAAACAGAACCTAGGCTGAACTTCTAGGAACAATTATACATCGCAAGCAAGGGCTGCCAAAGAAGCTGCTGCTTTTGGAACAACCAGGAAGCTACCTCCCAGACTGGGAACCTGGATTGGAGAGGTGAACAGTTGCCAGCTCCAGAACCACACCACCACTGCTGTGCTTTGTGTCATCAAAAATGGGTATCTCATGTCCTGACTCTCTCCAGATGTAACTCGGTTCTCAGCGAAAGTCTCAAGTGAGTGCATCTGATTGTTGGACCTACCATAGTTGGAATCCTAGCTGAAAGGGATGTTGGGAAATAGTAGTGTTTAACTTTCCTATCTCTGTTATACAGGAATGCATGTTTAAAGCTTTTGAGTAAACCAGTCCACTGTAACACCTCATAATTTTGCATTTTCTCTTAATATCACTAATTTTTTTGAACTCTTAGTCCTTGTTTTAGAAATTTTTAAATAATCATTGCATATTCCTCCAAATGTACTTCAGATTTTTTTTCTTAAACCATGGATCCCAAATTAAAGATGGCAATTTAGACAAGTTCTGCTTACATTCAGCTTAAAAAAAACCCCACAGAAATGTCAGTCAACACAGAAATGATGTTTCTTTAGAGATGGAGAATAATTCCTATCTCTGTTGTATAAATTGTAGGAGATATTTAAAAATGGTGTGGAATATCCTTTTATTGATTACTTTATCTGTGACCAGAAATTGTGATAAGACAGGGTAAACTCTTTTAGATATTGGACTGGGGTTAAATCAGAAAATAATTGGAAGAGAACTTAAGAGAAATTTTTCAAAGGGATTTTTGGCATGAATAAATGATGGAGATTAATTTAAACAAACCTCACAGTTTCCAGCAAATTATTATAATTTATATTATTTTAAAAAGAATTGTTTAAAATTATTTATGTATAGACTTAATAAATTTCAGTTCTTATCAGTACTGGGCATTTATGAAGGAATATTATTTCTTATAGAGTGACTCTTTCCGGCTCTGTTAGAATTGGTCCTGTGTTTAATTTATACCATCCATTCTTCATACTTTAGATATTAAATAGTCTTTGGTTTAGCTGAGTGGTATGTATTATTTAGTACTTTGGGGTTTTGTTTCATATATGAATTTTTATGAAGCATATGCATTTTATAATATACTTAGGTCTATGTAATTAAAATTTTACTTTAAAAGATTATGGTCCTCTATATTTAACTCTCACTAAAGAGAACTGCAATTTACAAATAGTGGTAAAAATCCTTTGAGACATGACTATACATTTTTTTTTTACCAAGATTTGTTTACAAAAGCATTATTTTTATGTTAATTGAACAGATATGTATTAAAAGGCAAATCAGATTTTTTCACATGAGAAAAATATTTTTAAAATTTAATGTGCTGTAATTGTGATTTTTAAGATAGTTAATCTAATAAAAGAGGGAGTGAGAAAAGTTCCCGCTAATGCCCAAAATTTAATCTTTGTTTTATAGCTGTACAGAATAATCAAGAAGAAATTGAAAAACAGCCAGAGTTAGATAATGAGCTTCATGGTTTTCATGCAAGATTTTTATCCCCTGAAGAACCTGCTAGAGAAGTCTACCTTCATCCTCAACCACTGGTGCCTCTAACTTAACACTTGTTGGAATTGAGAGACTAAGGCATATTAATTAAATGCAAAGTTTACTCTCTTGTTCTTTGTTGGGGATATAATGGAAGACTAATGACAACTTGCTTTCCAGGTGTGAGATTTGAAGGAAACTAGATCTTTTCTTTTCTTTTTACTTTTTTTAACACAGTATCATTATCAAGACTTTAATCTTTCCCTACCTATGTTTCAATTTATTATTTAAATGAGTAGTTAGCTATGCATTAATAACCATTTCTTAGAGAGTCCCAGAACTGCGCCTGAACAATCAACTGTAGCAAGTAGTGAAAATACCAAGTTGAAAATTTAGGATTTATGGTTAAGCAGCATTGCCAATCTGTTCAGACAAAAGCAAAGCAAAATGAAACCAATGAAAACGTGAATTTGATTTAGGAATTTAGAGTTGAGTTTTGTTTTTGTTTTTGTTTTGAAACATGGCCTATAGAATTATGTAGAAAAACATCTACATTTCCTGTCAACAGATATCTACAGTTTTCACTGCAGATTTTTTAGTGTACATTTTAGTTGATGTCAGTCATGTTCTTGATGAATGTCATGTATCAGCTAGGTTGTCAGCTAGCCCTTGACAGTGTACTTTTCCTTACACACTCATCCTTCTTGTTGTCTTCAAAACTCTGTATGCCTGTTAACAAGTTTTCTTTTGTTTATAATTTGTATATAATGTATTGTAAGCAATAGAAGTGATTTTCCTGTGTACATTTTCTTACCCCTTTTTGTTTTATCCTTAGGAATAAGTATATTTCCCAAAACTTTCCAGGATTATGCATATGTACCTTGTAATTAAAATGTTAAAATATTGTAATTCTTACAATTATAAAAAATACTTTATAATTCTTATAATTTTGCTACTCATGAAATTTAAAAGTGAGTTATAATTTCCCACATAACTGTAAAGTTCTGACTTTTCTGAGTGCTTTAAAATTGAAAGAGAAACAGTAAAACTCCTTCTCTTTGTCATCCCCCATAAACCATTGTATTAAAATGTTATTTTTGTTTGAGTTTAGTCCATTTTAAATGTTCACTTTTCGTGATAATCAGAGTTCCTGTCTCTTAATGAAACCCTTGCTGTTACTTTGGATTCCCTGTGTGTGGAGTATGAGATACCTGGGCAGCCTGCGCTATACTTGTTTTCTGTCATGCTACTTACCCATTTTGCTGTCCACTAGTACCCTTCAGGGGTTAAAGTGGTTTGGATTTGCTTTACTTTTGAATTTTACCCTTGCTATTCTTGTGATTGATAGTATGGGGGTAAATATTCTCTTATCAGAGTTGTGATGTTTTATAGATTATTTCTTTTTAAAAGTGCTTGCCACACCCCATCACATTTGAAACATTTCATGATAGCATTGGAGCATTTTCATCAAACAACAATTCAAAACTCCTGTTCTATTGGTATAATGAGTCCTTATTCTATAGCATTAAGTAAAGCATCTTAGGGTTTATATCTTAATTTTTTTCTAACTATCAGTTCTAAAACTATATATATTTTTTGTTTCTTTTGATGGATATGTATTTTCACTCTTTGATATTTATAGTATGTTTCATTCAGATTCAAGGTACAAGCACACAGGCAATCATTTCTAGAGTGGATTCTGAACCCTGTGGAGAGTGCTTGTGACCTTGAAGGAAATTCTTAACTCATGGGTAGAGTCCCTGACTCCTGGCTCCTTCCCTTTGATAGAGTGAACCAAACTCTGATGATCACTTTCCCTTGTCCAATTCTTCACCTTTTTTTGCACCCTCACTAAACAATAATAGTTTAAAAAATATGCTATGCATCCCAGCAGACATTTTCTGTCTTACAGTTATTAGTAAAGGAAAAAAAAAAATTATAGAATAGAAAGACCAGGACTTGAATTTGGCAATCTCTAATTAGAAAAGTAGTCCCACTTATTACTTCATTACTTTTACCTGGATGATGTGAGTTTTAAAGTTCTTTCCTCTCTATATATTCTCCCATTTTCCTTCTTTTGTATTGACTTTTCCATTATTGTATTTCTAATGCACCTCTCTAATTACCGGAGAAAACTTTGAGAGGTGTAGAATGTTGTAGCACCATTATCAGCTGTCTTAAAGTTTAATAGCCACCAGCTTCGTGGGGCTTATTATTAGGCCTTTCAAATAAATTCTCCCCTCAAATTTCCAAACCAGCCATCTTTTCTTTTAAAGAGTCTGTTGTTTTACTAATTAAAATGTTGAGGTGACTTTATTAAAACAGGATTCATTTCCAAAAGATTTATATAAAAAATAAAATAGAGGCTAAGTATTTTACTTTAAGGGCAACAATTTGAAGCCAGTTAATGCCCAGAGTCACTGTTTCATTCTTTTGTGGTGGCTCTGGTGACTTCCGGATAGTTCTGTCTGTACCTCTTTATCCGGTTTCATGGCCTAAGAATGGAAGAGGCCCGGAGGTTGAAATACTGTAACCAAGATGGAGGAAGGAGCCCCTTTTTAGTGAAAGTGGTTTCTTTTCTCGGAAGCTATTAGTCCAGAATCTATTAGCACACGTGAAATTTATGAGCCCTTGCAACTTTCAAAGTGTCTTTGTACAAATTTATATATCCTCTAATTGAAAAATCATATTTTTAGAAGAAATACATATGTGTTTATATGTAAACTTGTGCCTAAAATAGGTCTGAAGGGAAGATGATTAGTTATTCCACATCTTCTGGAATTAAAACATGAAAAACAGAATTTTTTTCTTTATTGCTTTTCCTTTTCATGAAGAAAACCAGTGCTATATAATCTATATTTTATCAATATTATGTTTTAAAAACCATTTAGTAATTATAGTTTATATATCCTTTTTTTTTTTAAGATATATTTTATTATTTTTGACAGACAGAGAGATAGAGAAAAGGGGGAGGGCCTAGAGCAGTCTCCATAGTTGTAGATCATCAGTTTTTGACATAGTTTTATTCCACACAGGTGGGCTGGGGGTTGGGAAGGGGGTGGGGAGGGGTGTGCAGGGCAGGAACTGGGCTGCGGGCCTCCTGCATGGGAGGCATGCCCCTGCGAGCTAGGGGCCAAACTGTGGACTCTCACATGGTAAGCTTGCCCTGGCAAGAACCGAACTAGGAGCCACACCCCAGTTCAGCATATGGGTCCACACAGGCTGTTGCTGGGATTTGATCCTTGGACCCCAGGACTGCAAGGTGAATGCTTAACCCACTAAGCCATTCCAGCTTCCCTAAGTGCAATATTTTTTGGAAAATATTCTAGTCATTTGTATAGGTTCATTTTTAAATACATTAAATGTAAAATGAGAAAAATATGTAATTATTTATAGTTTTATGGAGAAAAACACTAATTTGGCAATGTGAAAGACTGGATTGTTTGCAAAACATTAATATAAAGTCATAGAGTTTTGGGGCCTTAGAGATCAATTAAGGAACCCCTTTTTCTACATTTCCCAGTAACACTTTATCCAGCCCCTGCTTCTCCTCTTCCAGTGATAGCATTGAAGTAGAAATCACAGTGGTTTGCAGGCTTGTCTGCATATTGGAATCACCTAAGAGCTTCAAAAAATACAAATGCCTCAGTCCCATCTCCAGAGATTGTGGTTTCATTCTTCTGTAGTGTGGTTTGGGCTTTGGAATTTTCAAGAGATCTCTAGGTAATTCTAATGTGGGGACAAGGGAACTGCTGGTAAATCATGTGGAAAACCACATCAACCTTTCTTCAACATTAGAGAATTTGCATGGGGGAGAAAACCTGACTGGTGTTTTGAAGGTTCTTCTGTAAGTACTTAGATGCCACTTCAGAGGATTTATAGCTACACTTATGCACACACCAGTGTTTGTGTAATATGTAGGAAACATTTATTTCCACTTAAATTCAAGAATTATTTAAGAGAAAGATAGCACAGTGGCAGAGAATCTATGATGATGGCATAGTGGAAAGTACTAGGGCCTGGCTGTTAGGACTCTGGCTCTGTCATTTTCTAACTAGAGTTGACCCTTAAACAACATGGCTTTAAATCGCATAGGTCTACTTTTAAGTGGATTTTTTTCTCAATAAATTCTGTAAATGTATTTTTCTTATGATTTTCTTAATAACATCTTTTCTCTAGCTTACTTTATTGTAAGAATACTGTATATAGTACGTATGAGGGCTGTCTGGAAAGCATCCAGCACGTAATATGAAAAATAGAGACACTCATGGCTGGATTTTTTCCAGATAGCCCTTGTTTAACAAAATATGTGTTAATCAACTGTTATGTTATTGGTAAGGCGTCCAGTCTACGGTGGGCTATTAGTGGTTAAGTTTTTGGGGAGTCAAAAGTTATGCACAGATTTTCAACTGTGCAGGGGTTTGATGCCCCTTACATTGTTCAAGGGTCAGCTGTATGTGATATTTTTTGCCTTCTAGAGTCTAGAGGAAAAAATCTAGAAGTTCTTTATTATGAGGGTTTAATTTTGTTCTAACTTTTCAATTTGAAATGATTTCTGATTTACAAAAAACTTACAAAAATAGTACAAAGAATTCCCCTATGCTCTTCACCTAGCTTCCCCATATGGTAATATCTTACAAAGTTATTAAAATCACAGAAGCTGGGATGGCTCAGTGGGTTAAGTGCTCACTTTGCAGCCCCAAGGACCAAGGATTGAATCCCGGCCCCAGCCCGTGCAGACTCATATGCTGAACTGGGGAGTGCCCCCAGTTCAGTTCTCACCGGGGCGAGACCCCGGCCCAGTTTCTGCCCTGTGCAGCCCCAAGCCCACCTGTGGAATGGAACTATGTGGAAAAACTGATGATGTGCAACTATGGAGACTGTTCTGGGCCCTCCCCCTTCTCTCAGTCTCTGTCTCTGTATCTCTCTCTCTCTCTCGCTGTCAAAAACAATAAAAATAAATCTTAAAAAAAAAAGTTATTAAAATCAGACATTCCAGGGAAGCCGGAATGGCTCAGTGGGTTAGGCGCTCACTTTGCAGCCCCGGGGACCGAGGATCAAATCCCGGCCCCGGCCTGTGCAGACCCACATGCTGAACTGGGGAGTTCCCCCAGTTCAGTTCTCACCCGGGTGAGACCCCGGCCCAGTTCCTGCCCTGTGCAGCCCCGCGCCCACCTGTGGAATGAAACTATGTGGAAAAACCAATGATGTGCAACTATGGAGACTGTTCTGGGCCCTCCCCCTTCTCTCTGTCTCTGTCTCCGTATCTCTCTCTGTCAAAAACAATAAAATCTTAAAAAAAAAGAATTAAATCAGGCAATCTAACTACCATTCTAACTAATCTGCAAATTTTTCCAATTTTCCCACTAACATACTTTTTCTAGGCCAAGAACTAACCCAGGATTACATATTGCATTTAGTTGTGTGTATATGTGTTTACTAAAAAATCAAACTTATACAAAAAAATTGCAACAATAGTACAACTCATTCTAGTATGGTTTTCCCTAGATTTATCAGTTATTAGCATCTTGCTACATTTGCACTAGAGCTCTCTGTATAATTTTTTTAATGAAATATTTAAGACTTAATTGCAGACATTGTGATCCTTTAACCTAAATATGTGAATGAGTATCTCCTAAGAACAAAGACATTATTTTGTAATAACCACCTTATAATGATCAAATTCAGGAAATTTGACATTGTTACAGTACTACTAATCTAACATGTGGTCCATATTCAGATTTCACCAACTGTCTCAGTACTGTCCGTAGTTGTAACCTTTTTCACGGATCCAAGATTTAATCCAACATTAAGCTTTGAATTTAGTTGTGTCGTTTCATTTCTCTTGATCTGGAGTAAGTCTTCAGCCTTTCTTTGTCTTTCATGCCATGGATATTTTTGAAGCATACAGGTCAGTTGTTTTATAGAATGGCCCTCAATTTGCATTTGTCTATAGACAAATGATCAGTGTTTCTCAAAGTATGGTCTGTGACTGGTACTGGTCTACACATCAGTGCTACCCACAGTGAGGAGTTAACATAGAATTGAAATTACTTACCATATTTTCCGGCATATAAGACGACCGGGCGTATAAGACGACCCCCTAATTTTACAGTTAAAACATAGGTTTAGGCCTATATTCGCTGTATAAGACTACTGAGTCTTATACAGCGAATATAGGCCTAAACCTATGTTTTAACTGTAAAATTAGGGGGTCGTCTTATACGCCCGGTCGTCTTATACGCCGGAAAATACGGTACACCTTTGGAAATAATTTTGTATCAGTTTAATAAAAATTGAGGGCCTATATTTTTGTCTTTTGATTTAATTTTTTCCAGAATGCATTTTTATTGTATTTTACAAAATATCAGTAATCCTAAACAGGTTGGAAATTTTTTTTTAAAGGGTCCTTCATCACAGCTACTTTGAACAGCACTGGTCTAGATGAGCTTTTTGAGACTGAGGACTATGCATTACTCACCTCTGTATCCACTACACTTAGACCATACCAGGTAGAAGTCAGGAAATGGTTGCTGTGGGATGACTTGAAATGGCCCATTTCTTTGTTAGAGAATGTTTTCTTAATGCTGACTCAAAATCTGTCTCTCCATAAATTCCACATAGGAACCTTACTCCTGCCTTCAAAAACATAACATGTCAACTCATATACTTAGGTGTTAGTGTCTCAGAAATTTAAAGACTAACACTGTGTCTTAAACCCCCTTGTCTGCAACAAGCAAAACTGGCTCATTCCTTTTACTATTTGTTAAGTTGTGCTGAAAATGAGAACCCCTCAACTAAGGGTGGATTATTGACTTTGTTTCTTATATTTTACAAATTCAGGGGTATCATTCTGGGCTGGCAGGAAGTTTCACAAGTCATCAGAGACCCAGCACCCCTCCGTTTTGCTGTCCCATTGTCCTCAATGTGTAGCTTCTAATCTACACTATGGTCCAAGATGTCTCCTCAAGCTCTATGTCAGGGGTATCCAATCGTTTGGCTTCCCTGGGTCACATTGGAAGAATTCCTTGGGCCACACATAAAATATACTAGCAATAGCTGATGTGCTAAAAAAAAAAAAAAGAGATCTGTGCATAATTTTCATAATATTTTAAGGATATGAATTTGTGTTGGGCCATATGCAAAGCCGTCCTGGGGCGTATGTAGCCCTTGGGCTGTGGGTTGCACAAGCTTGCTCTTACTATTGGTGCATTCCTGCCAGTAGAAGACGGGATAAAGAAGAGCACATCCCTCCCTTCAAGGACATTTCCCAGAAGTCACACAAAACACTGCCATTAATATTACTTTGGTCAGAACTTGGTCATATTGCCACAATTAGCTCCAAGAGAGGCTAGGAAATACAGTTTTTATTTTAGATATCCCTGTGCTCAGGAAGAAATTGGTGGCTTTTTTAAAAGAGGGAAACAGATATTGGTTGGCAATGTCTACCATCTCTGCCGTATTGTCCTTGTATGCATGTCCTTGTATTATATAATGTTGTCACCATTCTGATTACTTGTGGGATGTTTTCATGTATTTAAATTACTTGTTGCATGTTTTCATGTATTTAAACCATTTTGATTACGTGTTGGATGTTTTCATGTCTGGGATGTTTTCATGTATTAAATACTTGTACCATGTTGTCCAAATGCAAGCTGGACATAACATGTCTTATATGATTGAGTTTGGTTTAAACAATATTTGAGTATTATGTCTCAATTCTATGAAGCAATAAAGGACATGCAAAGTCAGAGACATCCATAAACCCCTAAGGATATCATACACTTACTTGTTTGTGAAGCACTTGTGAAGCTTCTGCTGTGTGCTTTGGGGTTGACTGAAAGATTGGCAAAAGTACTAGAAGATGTATTTTCTTGCATGTTTACAAGAATTAAATAGATGTGAAATTGGTAAAAATTATAACAAGTATTGACATATTTTTTTATTTATCTTTAAATGCTAATATAAATGGTAAAAGCTGCTAATTTTACTCTCTACTTTTTTTGGTAATTTCTTCAGTTTCCTACAGGGTGCTGTGTATGAGCCACAACTTTGTGAATCACTATTCTGGGCAAGTATAGAGATTCATTATATATTTCTACTGGGATGTTATTAGGTTAGTGCAAACATAATTGCGGTTTTTGCATTGTTGAAATTTGCTGTGTGATATTGGAATACATTCTTAAATAAATGTAGTTATGTTATACAACATTTTAATGCACATTTCTTGCTTTATGTTTTTTTGCTAAGGACTTACTACTTGCTATTTATTTTATATTTATTTTAGACTATGGAAATGGTTTTAGACAAAAAGCAAATTCGAATGATTTTCTGATTTGCTCCATACCTCACCTGATTCTTAACTCTTACAACAGCCTTTCCATGAAGATTTTACTATCTCAGTTTTGGAGTGGAAACTGAGATGGAGTGTGAGGTAACTTGTCTACTGCCCCACAACCGTCAGATGGCATGCCTAGCATTTGAGTCCAGGTCTGCCTGTGGCTTTCTGCAGATTACACTTTTTAATGATGTGAGAAAAAAATTAAGTAGGATCAATGAGACTACTGTAATGCAAGATGCTGCGAAAGAGGTGTGTGCCTTTGTAATAGTAATGCCACTTGTGTTCTGATCTTTGTAGTTAAATTGATTTTAAAACTGGTCTAGAGGTGGTAAAACTTGATTAGTGAATGAACATTTTGGTTAGCAAAAGGAGAGGAAATTAAGGGCTGCTTTCAGACATTTGACTGAAGCGTCCTGGAGATACAGATTTAGCTTTCAGATTAAGTAAAGAAAGTTTTATTTATTTATTTTAAGTAAAGTAAGTTTATCATGTCGATGATAAGAACACACTCCCATCCCAACGAGTGTGTTTGTGTGGGGGATGGGGCCGGGTTAGGGAATGCGGGACTGGTCCCTGATCTTGCCATCCCTCCGTCCCTCCGCCCGCCCACCCGTCCACCTGTCCACCCGTCCACCTGTCCACCTGTCCACCCGTCCACCTGTCCACCCGTCCACCTGTCCACCCGTCCACCCCTCCACTTCGAAGCAGCGTGTGTGTGTGGGGGGGGAGGCAGGGCGGAGGATGTGGGGGCAGGGTGGGTGGTGATGGTTGGGCGGGGGGGGGGGGCGGAGAGGGGAAGGGGGGTTGGTTGTTGCTAGGCAACCATTTGCTAGGGGTCCTGCCTGGGGTCCTGCCACCTGAACTATGCCAGGGATCCCCCCAAACCGGAATTATCTTCTAGAAGGCGGGCCCTTGTAGTGGTATAGGCTTCTGCCGCTAGGTGAGTGTTCTAGGAACCTACCTGCAACAGTGTATCAGCTGGTGGTGGTGTGAGAGGCTGCCTGTTTTGGGCTTCAGTGAATTTTTTTGGAGATTCACTGCCTTTATACATTTCATGATGGGTGATTTATGCGAACAGCCGTGGCATGACAACACACCTGCCCACACTGTGCTGAGTATTCAGCTGTTTTTGTCCCCAAACGGCACGACCTCTGTGCCTCGCCCCATTCACCCAATCTTGCCTCAGTGACTATTTTTGTTTGTTTCCCTGGATGAAAAAAATCCTCAAAAGGAAACATTTTTCCGATATGGAAGAGGTGAAATAAAAAACAGCAGAAGCATTAATAGGCATCAAACAACAAGTTTCAAAAACTGTTTTGAGCAGTAGAAAAGCATAGCAATAGTGTATTGCATCAGACCGAGAGTGCTTTGCAGGTGACTGAAGTTTAAACATGTAAGAATAACTACACAATTTTTTATAAGTAAATTTTGTTCTTTTCAGCTCCCCTCTTGTACTATAAAGATCTCAGACTCTGAGCTGTCCTTGTGAAATTGGATTCATTTATTGATTCAACAATGATCAGTTGTATATTATCAATCATATACTGATGCCTTTTACGTGCAGAGTTGGCACTTGTAGGAACCTCAGACTGAGTAGCTCTTTAAATTTTGTACTCTGAGTGCTCCGTAAATTTCAGCGCCTCTCTTGCATCATCCTAGATGCTGAAACTCGGAACAAAAATAGAGAGGGGGTGAAATAAGAAAAATACTCCACTTGAGTATTAACGAGGCATCTAGACTTTTGCTACAGTCTTTACTGAGAGTGAGTGGTGATACTCAAACGTTCTCTTTTCACTTTTTCTGGGAACATTGATGGACATGTTTCCAATTATCAAACAGGAAGCCAAACGCTTGAAAGGTATATGTAGAGATATTTAAACTCATTACTAACCAGAGAATAGAGGTTAAAACAATGAGATGTCACTTGACATTTATTAGACCGGCCAGAATAGGCTGGGCGGTACCAAGGGGTGCTGGTGGGGATGTGGGAGTCTAGAAGACCCTCTGGGTGTCCAGCAGTACGGCTGTAGATGAGCCAGATGTGGATGGTCACTGTGGAGAACTGGGCAGCAACTTCCCGCGGAGGACTAGCTGTGCACATAGCAATGTGAAATCATCTGGGAAGCATAGTGCTCAGAGGAGAAACAATGATCTATGAGGGGGCACCCCCCAAAAACGGAACTTATTTATAAAAAAATTGTGTATTTATTTTACATGTTTAAACCTTAGTCACCATAAAAAACCCTTCTTGTTTGATTCAATACACCTATCAGGATGCTTTTTGCACAGCTCAAAACAGTTTTTGAACTTGTTGATTTTTATGCCCTTTAGTGCACCTGCTGGTTTTTTTTGTTGTTGTTGTTGTTTTGTTTTTAAAAATTTATTTTATTGATTTTTGACAGAGAGAAACAGAGGCAGAGAGAGAGACAGAGAGAAGGGGGAGGGCCCAGAGCAGTCTCCATAGTTGACATTAGTTTTCCATATAGTTTCATTCCACAGGTGGGCACAGGGCTGCACAGGGCAGGAACTGGGCCGGGAGCCTCCCACGTAGGTCCTGGCAAGAACTGGACTGGGGGCACACCCCAGCTCAGCATGTGGGTCCACATGGGCCTGAGCCGGGATTCGATCCTCGGTCCATGGGGCTTCAAAGCGAGCGCTTAACCCGCTGAGCCATCCCAGCTTTCCCCACCTGCTGTTTTTTGTTTCACCTCCTTCATATTGGCAAAACATTTGCCTTTGAGGACTTTCTTTTCATCTGGGGAGACAAACAAAAGTCACTCAGGGCAAGATCGGGTGAATGAGGGGACAGGAGGGTCATGCCATTTTTGGTCAAAATCAGTGCAGTGTGGGCAGGTTCATTGTCATGCCACAAGTTGTTTGTGTAAATTATCCTTCATGAAATGGACATTCACAGTGAGAGTCTCCAAAAACAATTCACTGAACCCAAGCCCAGCCTCTCACAATAACACCAGCTGGTACACTGAGGCAGATGGGTTCCTAAAACACTCACCTAGCGGGGGAAGCCTGTACTACGTACAAGGGACCCACCCTCCAGAAGATAATTCCAGTTTCTTTGGGGAGTCTCCCCCTCATATAATTTAATATCATTTCTGTAAATTTGAAGAACAAAACAAGACATTTTTTAAAGCTTTATTTTATTATTTGAGAGAAGGTGAGAGAGAGAGGGGGAAGGGGGATGGCCCAGAGCAGTCTTCATAGTTGTACATCATTAGTTGTGACAAGGTTTCATTCCACACAGGTGCATGTGGGGCTGCACGGGGCAGGAACTGAACTGGGGGTCTCCTGCATGCCATTCTGGCGGTTATCAGTTGCACTGCTGTTCAGCATATGGGTTTGCATGAACCAGGGCTGAGGCTGGGATTCAATCCTCAGACCTCGCACAAGGTGAGCGCTCAACCTACTGAGCTGTTCCTGGCATCCCCAAGACAGTTTTAAAGAACAAAAATGTAGACATTAAACATCTTAGATTGGTTACCTGATGGGGGAGGGAAATGGAACTAAAAAGAATAAATAATATTTCAATCCAAAATAAAATTAAGAAAACAACATTCTATTTATAGTGCCATCAAAAAGAACAAAATACATAGGAATAAATTTAACAACAGCACAAACCTCTGTCCATGAGATCCCCATCCCCCCCAAAAAGAAATTTGCTTCCAATTACATGGTAGTATTTGAGAGTATAAGGCCTATATTTTTCCCAAGGGTTTTCCATAACTGAGTCCTCGTATTGCCACAGCTGTCCTGGAAGTGGAGATAGAAGGGAGGACTCAGATCGTGCTCCTGAATGACAATGCCACCGTCGTCTGCAAGGTCCCTGTTCACCGTGCCTGCACATCAACATTATGGGTATTAGCTGGTTTTGGAAGAGTCACGGAAATGAAACAGAGGTCAAGGTGTTTGAGTTTTTTGGAAACCACCAAGAAGCATTCAGATCAGGAGCCACTGTGTCTCTACCGAGGCTGCAGACAGGGGACGCCTCACTGCAGCTGCCTGGAGTCCAGCTAAGGGAAGCGGGAGAGCACCGATGTGAGATGGTGCTCACCCCAAAGGTCATGGGTGAGGACCTGATGGCAGTGCCCTGGGGTTCCCTTGCTGATGGGCTTGCGGATGGGCCATGTGGAGCAGAGGCTTAGGGCATGGGCCTCAGAGTCAGATGGACATGAATTTGAGTCCTGGACTTCCATGGGCATCTGGACCACTTTGGGCAAGTTATTAATATTAATCAGGGCATTGAACCTCAACGCCTCTTGCTCTAATTAAGGGTGTCCAACCTTTTGGCTTCCCTGGGCCACATTGGAAGAAGAATTGTCTTGGGCCACACATAAAATATACTTACACTAACAATAGCCAATGAGCTAAAAAAAAAAAAAAGTCACAAAAAATCTCATTAATGTTTTTTCTTTACAGATTTATTTTATTGTTTTTGACAGAGACAGAGAGAGAGAGAGAGAGAGAAGGGGGAGGGCTCAGAGCAGTCTCCATAGTTGTACATCATCTGTTTTCAACATGGTTTCGTTCCACACAGGTGGGTGGGGGCTGCACAGGGCGGGAACTGGGCTGGGGGCCTCCTACCTGGGGGGCAGGAACTGGACCAGGGGCCTCCCACATGGGAGGCATGTCCCCTCGAACCAGGGGCCAAACCAGAGGGCGAGAACCGAACTGGGGGCCTCCTACATGGGAAGCACACCTCAGTTCAGTATATGGGTCTGCATGGGCCCCAGGGATTCGATCCTTGGTCCCGGGGCTACAAAGCGAGCACTTAACCTGCTGAGCTATCCTGGCTTCTTCTCATTAATATTTTAAGAAAGTTTACAAATTTGTGTTGGGCCTCATTCAAAGCCATCCTGGGCCATATGTGGCCCACAGACTGCAGGATGGACAAACTTGCTCTAAACAAATGTGATAGTATCTACATAAGAGGATTGATTGTAGGGAAGAGCCTACGAAAAATGCAAGTAAAATGCTTAGCATAGTGTTTGGCCTATTATAAGTGCTAAGTAAAAGATGGCCATAGTACTTGTTATATAAAGTATAGGCAGTCAGTGTTCAATGAAGAGTAAGGTGACCAGATTTTAACATTGGTAAAGCAGGACACCATTGACGGGGGTGGGGGTGGGGGGTTGGGGGGTGGTGGTGGTGGTGGTGGAGGGGGTACTTGATTAAAAATTTGGTCTATCTCCCGCCATTCCCTAGCTTGTCGTGCGTTCTTTCCAAAAATCGGGACTTTTTTAAAACGCCGCGGGATGCGGGACAAATTGATAAAAATTGGGACTGTCCTGCCAAAAGCGGGACATCTGGTCACCCTAATGAAGAGGTGCCTGTGAAAGGTAGCTGGAAAAGGAGAGATGCTATGCTCTGGTTCTACAGATCTGTATCCTATTCTGGCTTTGCTGCTTCCAAACTGGGTGTGTGGGTCAGGTATTTAACATCTTTGGACCTGAAATTTTCCCATTTATAAAATGGGGTTATCATCCACACCCGCCTCATAGTGTTCTGAGGATACATAAGACAGTGTATGAAAATGCCCAGCTGAGTACTGTTGTGAGCTAGGTGCTCAGTCAAGACTTACAACAGTCCCCTGAGCACCTTTTAGAGCTCCATTTTTCTGTATTATAAATAGGTCTGACAATATGTGGATGAGCTTGAGGGGTGTATTAGTTTGCGTAGGGCTGCCATAACAAAACACCACTGACTGGTGGTCTAAATAACAGAAATTTATTTTCTCATAATTCTGGAGTTTAGAAGTCCAAGATCAAGATGTCAGCAGGGTTGGTTGCTTGGCTGTCTTCTCCCTGTGTCTTCACATGGTCTTCCCTCTGTACATGCATCCGTGTCGTAATCTACTCTTATAAAGACATCAGTTGTATTACATTAGGGCCCAACCTTATGACCTCATTTTAACTTAACCTCAATAAAGACCCTGTCTCTACATATAGTCACAGTCTGAGGGATTGGGATTAGGACTTCAACATATGAATTTGGGGGTGAAGTCCACAATTCAGGGTGTAACAGGAGGATAGTATCTGTGAGCCCCCTAAAATGGTACTTAAGACTTTGAATGTTTTGTAAATTAATTTTGGGGATGGGAATGTATATTAGGATCATTTTCTCAGCAACTGAGAAAAACCTAAAATAAAAGATTTTCTTTAATTAAGACTTTATTTTAGAACAGTTTTAGATTTACGGAAAAATTGCAAAAATAATAGAGTTCCCATATTACTCCTGCCTCTGCATATCACTTTTTCTGTTAACATCTGGAACTGGTATGATATTTTTGTTATAATTAATGAACTAATATTGATACATTCTTATTAATTAAAGTCCATAGTTTATTCAGATTTCCTTAGTTTTACCTAACATTCCTGATAATTTTCCTTGTTCTGAAGGCTACTTTGAAATTCATAGAGCTACTCCAGCTTTCTTTGGATTAGTGTTAGTTAGTATTGTGTATCTTTCACAATCCCTTTAGTTTTCATCTATTTGGGTCTTCATATTTACTATTTATTTATTTATTTATTAAAAAAAAATATTTATTTTATTTAATTATTGTTGACAGAGAGAGAGATACAGAGACAGAGACAGAGAGAAGGGGGAGGGCCCAGAACAGTCTCCATAGTTGCACATCATTGGTTTTTCCACATAGTTTCATTCCACAGGTGGGCGCGGGGCTGCACAGGGCAGGAACTGGGCCAGGGTCTCATCCCAGTGAGAACTGAACTGGGGGCACTCCCCAGTTCAGCATATGGGTCCACTCGGGCTGGGACTGAAATTTGATTCTCGGTCCCCGGGGCTGCAAAGTGAGCGCTTAACCCACTGAGCCATCCCGGCTTCCCCTGGGTCTTCATATTTAAAGTGGGCTTCTTACAGAAAACACATATTTGAGTCTTGTTTTATTATTTTTTTTTCTTAAAATTTTTAAAAGATTGATTGTTTGAGAGAAGGTGAGAAGGAGAGAGAGAGACAGAGAGAAGGAAGGAGGGCCCAGAATAGTCTCCATAATTGTACATTATTAGCTGTGACATGGTTTCATTCCACACAGGTTGATGTAAAGCTGTGTGGGGTGGGAGCCAAACTGGGGGATCTCCCACATGGGAGGCTGGTGGTTACCTGTTACACCACAGTTCAGCATATGGGCTGGGACTGGGATTCGATCCCCTGACTTTTTGGTTGGTTGCAAGGCAAGCACTCAACCTGCTGAGCTATCCTGGCATCACTTATTTTTATTTATTTATTTTTAATCCACTCTGACACTCTGTCTCTTAGTTGATATACTTAGACCATTCATTTAAAATGACAGCACTGGAGATGCCAGGATAGCGCAGTGGTTGAGCACTTGCCTCACAATAGCGAGGTCCAGGGTTTGATTCCTGGCCCTGGCGTGCAAATCCATATGCTGAATTAGAGTGCAGCTGGTAACCGCCGGGATGGCTCTGATGCTTACTTTGTCTTTTCACACATTTTAGCATGCCTTGTAATTTTTTGTTGAATGCCAGATACTATGTATCAGGTAATAGGAACTGAGTTAAATAGGCTTTTGGCATGAGATTCTGTGTTAATTTGGCTAGGAGCTGGGCTGTGTTTAATGTTAACACTGTAGCTCTTGGTATCAGAAATTTAAGTTTCCTCTAGTATCTTTTCCCCCTTTTCCTGTTGAGTTTCCTTTTGAACTCCTTCTTAAATAGAGTCTGTATCTTCCAGTTTTCCTGTTGTAACCTGTTATTATAGGAGCCCTATAGATGTGGTGGGGAAGCAGTCTTTTCATCTTATTAAATCTCATTCTTTGAATGGTCTGAGCCCCTAGGCTGTGACCTTCAGAAGTGTTCCTAGGTGAGATGGGAAGGCTAGAGGGGACTGAAGTTGGTTAATTATTGTTCCCTAGGTCATCGAGGACTCTGGCAAAGTCGTCTCCCTTGAGAGCATCTCTTGTTACAGAGAATGCACTGTTTATTTTTATTTATTTATTTATTTTTTAATTTTTATAAAGGTTATTTTATTGTTTGTAGAAGGTGAGAGAGAAAGACAGAGAGGAGGAGGGCCCAGAGCATTCTCCATAGCTGTACATCATTAGTTGTGACATGGTTTCATTCCACACAGGTGGATGTGGGCCACACAGGTGGACACTGAACTGGGGGCCCCCGCATGGGACGTGAGAACCTTCACCACCATCCCAGTGGTGCGTTTCTTTTTAAATGGTTACTTTCCCTCTCTCTGCTCCCCAAAACAAGAGGAGATTTTTCTTCTAGCTGCAAGAACCTGTGGGGTTCCTGGAGGTAAAATCCGTGAAAACTGGCCCCCCGGAGTTTTTACACTCCAGGTAGAGTACTGTAATCCTTTGGCAATTTGTTAAAGTTACTGCTTAAGTGCTTTACCAGTTTATGGCTCCAGCACCTTCTGCTGAAGGTAATAGGATCTTGGCTGTGGTTCTCTCAATCTGCCTGTCTCTAGTTTTCAGGGTGGCAGTTTGCCCTGTCACTTCAATTCTCTGATGAATCTAAGGAAAGTTGTTGATTTGCAATTTGTTCAGTTCAGTTTTTTTCTTATTTAGATAGGACTGACAACCTCCAGGGTCTTTACATGTCAGAGGGGAAACCAGAACTCAACAGTGGTTTTTGGAAAGGTAGTTTACTTTTCTTTCTGAAAAATGTAGCCAACCCATGGCAGGTAAAGCAATTAGTTCTATGATCATCTGAGACTCAGGTGCCTTTTATCTTGTCACTAAGCCATCCTCAACATGTAGCTTCCACCTTGTGTTAGGAAATGGCATCTCCATCTCCAGCCATACATGGTATTCCAACCATTCTGCAGGAAGGAAGAAGGGGAGAGGGAGAGAAGGGCATAGTCATTTTCTTTAAGATACCCTGTTCTTTTAAGACACTTCCTGGAGGTTGCTCTTGCCATTTCTGATTACATCTAGATTACAAGACCCTGAGTTCACATGGCTACACTCAGCTGCAGCAGTAGTTGGGAGATGTAGCTTTGAATATGTCACTTAAAAATGGAAATGGTTTTCCTAAAATCAGGAACAAGACAGGGATGCCCCCTGTCACCACTGCTGTTCAACATAGTACTAGAAGTTCTAGCCAGAGCAATCAGACAAGAGAAAGGAATAAAAGGTATTAGAATCGGGAGAGAAGAAGTTAAACTGTCACTCTTTGCAGATGACATGATCCTGTATATAGAAAACTCTAAAGACTCTATCAGAA
>PVKE010003195.1:0-74466 GCA_004027555.1 Craseonycteris thonglongyai
GGGGAGGGGCGTTCCAGCACAGGAAGTATTCAGTGCTGTTTCCTTAAAAAATGTGATTTAAATGAGGGCCCGCCCGTTATGCATGGGTGATGGGATTAGAACACAGAGTGGGGGTGTCAGGGGCCAGAGGGAAAGGTTAAGACATAAGGCATGGGATACTTGCTGCTAGAGGAGAGGTTTGGAAAGCATTGGGCTACACAGTGCAGATGACTCAAGCACAGGCTGCCAGTCAAGAGCGTGCAAGGATGGGGGAGTCAAGTGTAAGACCTGGCACCGAATAGCACACATTAGATACAAGGTTCAAAGGACCCAGTGCATGGGGTGAGGAGAAGCAGTATTTGAATAATTCGTGGCCTCCTCCAATCAGAGAATGGCACTGCAGGTTTGGGCCACTACTGCAGGACTTGGCTCATTTGCCACTAGCTGCAGCTCCCTTCCTCCCTGACACCCTCCTCTCCCTCGTCCCCTGGACCAATTGTTGCCTGTGTTAACAGAAGGCGTCAGGACCCAAGAGCAGACCAAGGGAAAGTAGAGTCTCTGATAGCAGGCCCATCATGACTCTTGGTACCTTATGAGTCTCTTCCTTATAAAAATTGGGATAATATTTACTAGCCTAATAGACTGAAGGCTGAAGCAGATGTCTTCTAGCTCTCAATTCTGAACTCCTAGGAAATAAGTCAAGAACTCTACAGCCAAAGTCTCACTACCCAAGTGCAACTTCCACACATGGACTTCATTGCTTACCACTCACTCTGACTCAACTGCTCTCAGCTGGAATCACCCCATCAGAACAGTCTCCTTCCAGCCAGCTGTCCATCATTCCCCCATGCCCCACCCACCCCCACACATACATACACACATGCACACAGATATGCAAACACAGACACACAGAGACACAGACACAGATACACACATGCAGACATATACACACACATGCACACACACACAAAAAAACTTTCTCCCACCTTTGTGAAACTTTAGCCCCTCCAGACATGAATGCTTCTTTTTCCAAAATCTTACCTCTTTCCAAACCCTGCCCAGACTTGTAGTATTCCATGAAATCTTCCTGCATTCATCACCCCAAAACCTGACCACCTCACTTATTCAACCATCTCAACAGTTTTACCTACTTGCACAACCACCTTTTAAAACTATTTTCTTGCATTATAAAAATAATAGTATGCTTTACACCCTTTCGACGTGTTTGCATATTTATTATAGTATCAAGTATAATGTTATGCAAAAAGAAGGGGGAAAAAAATCTCTGCGATGTCTCTGAGAAATCAATGAGTTAACATGTATTTTGCATTCAGCAACGTGGCCAGCACTGTACTAAGCACTTTATATGCAATATCTCAATTTATCAATAACACAATAAGACAGGTATTATAGATTTTTTTTTTTTTTAAGCTGTGGCTTAGAAGGTTCTAGAACATAAGGCAGTCTGACTTCAAACCCCACACTTTTGCCACTGCACTAAGCTATCTTTCCAGTTAGCTACTAACTAAACTCCCAACTGAGGCTCCCTGCCTCTTTCAAGCTTTGCAATTGGGTTTTCCCTTCGATGTAAGAGACATCACATATGCAGGAAGCAGCAAAGAGCTGAAAGCCAGGCAGAGCCTCAGTTTCTCCTTCTGCAAAAAAGAAAGTAGTAATAATTACCCAGCAGGGCTGCTGTGAGGATAAGGACCAACAGAGAGTCTCGCATTTCCTGGCATGGAAACAGCTAGAGTTAATAGCAGCCTCCAGCCTCTTCTCTTCCTTCCGGCCTCCCTGCCTCCCATACGCTTCAGTCTTGCAGGCCACAACTTCGCTCAATTCACCTGACTCAGTCCTTGGGAGCCAGCCTCCAACTGTGCAGGCTGCCCCCAGCATATTCAAGGAGGGCTTTGCCCCCCAACACTCACGAAGACAATACAGAAATGGAATCCCAGGGCCTGTGTTGCTCAGAGCTTCACGGAGGCCCTCCCGCTGAGCGGTGCAGGTTTCATCCAAGAAAAAGAAAGCCCCCCATTGTGGATGGAAGGAAAGCATCTGCTCCGGGAAGAACCCCTGCCCTTGTTCACCAGGACCCTCTCCTCTCTGGCGCCCCTTTGAACTCTCCCTACACACCCCAGTTGCACTCTCCCGTCTCGCCATGGTGGCGTGAAGCTAAATTAATTAATGTGGGTAAACCACATGGAAATGTTTGACTTGCCAAGTGCTCTCGATAAGTTTGAAATATTATTGGAAGCCCTGGAAATTGGCACGGCTACCTGGAACAAAATTGATCTCACCCACAGGACTCCTGAAGATTGATTTTGGTTCATGGACGCAAGTGCAGATAGAGCAGAATCTTCATTAAAAACGCAGTGGATATATTTCAAACCCTTATTGGGGAGCAGGCAGATATATATTAGAATTCCAAGGGAAATGCCAGAACAGGCACTCTCCCATGATGTGTTAAACCCAAAGGGAATTGTCCAGGACTTGGATAAGAGGAGGAGGGTAGATTATAAAGTGAGGTGTGTTAGATAGGTTAGTTTGGGTCTCTCTGAGGGGCAGAAATCAGTCCTACTATGGCAGCTGCTTGTGTTTACGCACGTGAGCAGGCATGCACTTTCCCTTCCCAGACAGACTCATCTTTGCTACCTGCTACGCCCTGAGGCTTCTGACAAAGGAGGCAGGGGGTTATCCCATGTGACATGGTGGAAGAAGCCAAGAGGCCTAAGGAGTTACATGGCAGGAGGAAACCAGGAGAACTGTCCCAGGCAGGGGGCTGGGTTTGCTTCCCTTCAAAACTAGTATATCAGTCAGGGTCAACCAGGAAAGTTTGAGGGAAACAGAGAGAGAGAGAGAGAGAGAGAATAGAGAGTTAATGGTAGGTAGGTAGGAAGGTAGATAGATAGATAGATAGATAGATAGATAGATAGATAGATAGATAGATAGATAGATAATAGGTGATAGATTTATATAGATGAATGATAGATTATAGATGATAGATAATAGATGATGATGAAGATAGATGATAGATAGATAGATAGATAGATAGATAGATAGATAGATAGATAGATAGATAGGCAGATACAAAAATATGGGTTGATTTATTGCAAGGAACTGGCTTCTGTGATTGTGGGGCTGACGTGACAAGTCAAAAATCCACAGGAAACTCTTGAGCATGAGTTGAAGCTATAGTCCTCAGATAGAATTTCTTTTTTTGTTTTTTGTTTGTTTTTTTTCCCCCAGGAAAGCCTTAGTTCTGCTTTTAAGGCTTTTCAAGTGAATAAGTCAGGCCCACCCAAAATCACATAGGATAATCTCCCTTTCTTAAAATCAACTGACTGTGGACTTTAATCACATCTACAAGGCACCTTCACACCAATGCCTAGATCAGTGTTTGCCTAATGGGACAGTAGGCCAGCCAAGCTGACACAGTACACAGACCATCCCGGCTACTCTACCCTTCCACCACTCAGCCCCCGCCGCCTCTACTGCCAGACCCATGTCCCACCTCCTGAAGCCACCCCTCCTCACGTGCCTCTCTAGTGTCCTGTCCCCAGGAACGGCCTTTGAGCTGTCTGCCTGCCAATCCCATCTAAACCTCAGACAGGCTCTTCTCACGTGAGTTCCTGGAGTGGCCGCCTAGCCTCCTTCCCTGCCTCCAAATCCACGTGGCCGAGAGCGTGTGTCTAAGCTCAGCCCCCGGCCCAGCCCTTCCAGTGCTGAGGTGGCCACCTCGTGGCTACGTGTCTCCGTGTCCTCTCTGCTGCCACCGTCCTGGAACTTGGCACAGCTGCTCGATCCTCAGCACCAGGGCCCATTCTCTCCGCGGACCTTGGGCACCTCTTCCCTCACCCGCTCTCCCTCTCCACTGAGCACTAGCTCGGAGCCTGCTGCTCTCCTGGCATGGGAAGCCCGCTCTCTGGGCTCGCCCAGCACTCCTGCTTCCCTCTGTCAGGAAGAATCCACAGCGTGTATACTGTGCGCACTGGCTGAGTTCATGTGCAAATGTGTGCGGGTGGCAGTCCCCTGGCCCCTCCATTGCTTCGGCAGCACCTCACTTCCTTTGTCTTCCCATAGCTCCATCCAAAGTTGATTGGGGTGGGGAATGGCGTTTTTCCTTCTCCCTTTCCTTTCCCTGTCAATTTGAGGACTGTTTTGAGCAATAATAGTGTCATGATCATTTGTGGTATTCAAAACTTAGGACCAGTTTTCAGGAACGGAGAAAGCAGACGGCTGAGACACGAGGGTAACCGGGCGAGGTGGGAAGGGTTTGAGCAGCAGCATCCACCTTGCAGGCAGCAGGAAGCCTCTTCCAGGGGGCTCTCAGCAGGGGAGGGACGGGCTCCAGTTATGTTCTAGAAATACCTTCTGTGGGCAACGCGAGGACAGGTGGGGAGAGCAGCTACATGGCTATTTGCAGAAAGCACTTGAAAAGAGATGAGGGATGGAACCAGACTGGGGCCCCCATGAGACGAAGAGGAAGCAACAGAATTGGAGAATCCAAACCTGGGATGAAAATAGAAAACCCGCCCATACACAGGCAGATGTTCAGACATTTTTAAAGAATAAATTATTTGACAGTCCCAGTCTTGTATCCATTTATGCAACCCATATTATCTGAATATGTGATTTGCTATAGAAAGAAGACCTGGTCCCTGCCCTGGGGGACTTCATCTCTGTGGGAGGGACACACAGGAAGCCCGTAGAACGTGTTAGAGCGTCAGGTGGTGACAACTGTGTCCAGGAAAGTCGAGATGCTGGGAGGGCTGTGCTGTAAGAGAGAGGTGGCTGCTGACTGCCTTGCCGAGAAGGAGCCATGACCAACCAATCAGGACGTTGTAAACAGAGGGAATAGCATGTGCAACAGTCCTGGGGCAGGACTGGGTTTGACATGCTCAAGACAGGGGAGGGATCAAGGGGGAGGAGATGACCTCGGGGAAGTAGCCAGAGGCCAGGTGGTGGAGGCCAAGGGGGCGGCACAAGGGCCTTGACTTATGAGCAGAAGAGGGATGCATGCTGGATGTTCACGGACGACTCAGGCTGCTCCGGCTCGTACTGAAGGCAGCGCAGCAGGAATCAGAGACACTGGTCCTGCTCCAGAGGCTACGCACACAACCCAGGAGCGACGGCGGTGCCTGAGGCTCAACCACCTCAGTGAAGGTGGTGAGAAAGGCCGATTCCAGACGTAACAGAGAAGTGAAGCTAACAGGAAGTGTGGGTGCACTGGGGGGGGAGGGGAGAGGCAGCCCGAGGAACTGGGTGTCTCAGTCCGTACAAGCTGCTATAACAACATACCATGGACTGGATGGCTTAGAAGCAACAAACATTTAGTTCTCACAGTTTTGAGGGCTAGAAGTCCAAGATCAAAACGCCGTGAGATTCAGCGTCTGGTGAGAGCCCACTTCCTTGTTCATAGACAGCCCTCTTGGCCATGAGTCCTCCCGCCTACGACGTGTCCTGCGAGGTGGCGGAAGGGGCGGTGGACCTTTCAGGGGTCTCTCTTATAAGAGCATTGATTCCATGAAGAGGGGTCCACCTTCATGGCCTCATCAGCTCCCACAGGTTCCACCTCCAGATACCATCCCTTTGGGGGGCTGTGACTTCAGCATATGAATGTGGACAGTGGGGAGACACAGACCTGCGGTTTATGGCAGGGAGCGCAGGCCTCTTTTACTGGACTGGAGAGCCTCCAGGCTGACCGGGTTTGGGGAAGCCCAGGCCAATCAAGCGCACCCAACCAGGGGTACCCAGCACATCGTGCATTTTACTAAACGGAACCTTCCGTACATGGGCCGTCGCATGTTTACGCAGCAGCTCTGACGCACACACACCATGGAGACAGACTCCGAGGCCTGGAACACTCTCAGGTGCCTTCTGATCAAAACTGAGTCAGCAGGGGCTTATCATTCACTGTGGACTTGTCCATGTAGGTGACCTCTGTCGCTCCTTACCCTTCGTAACATTGTACTCAGAACCCCCTCTGCCCTGTTTAAAATGACCTCGCTGCAGAGAAGTCGACAAAAGGACATTGGAGACTCTGCTCTTTGACGGGGGTGGGGGTGGGGAGGGGGTCGTCATGGCGTGGGGGTGACCACCCTCGCATTTGTTCCCATGGCTCTCTTGGGTGGTCTGTGCTGGCACGGCCACATTATGACTTGTGGGAGCCCTAGGCGCTTGGCTTTCGTAGGTCCCTTCCTCCATTAAAAAAATATTAAAAATTGTATTTTATGACTGCACTGGTATCGAGATGAATATAATGCAGGCTGGATTCGATGCAGTGTTTTCTTCTGCTTTTAAAAGAAATGAAAGCATCTTTGTGGGCCCTTAAAAGCATCGTGGGCTCTAGGCATTTTGCCCGCGATGCCCATTGGAAAGTCATCCTGTGTATATAGGAAGGAAAAAGAAGGGGGGTCTGCAACGAACATCAGGAGACCGGGGTGGGCCCTTGTCCTGACTTCTGCACAATAAGCCATGAGACCTGTGGTCTGTCTCTCCACCTCTCAAGGCCTCTGCCTCCTTCTCTTTCCAAAGAGGGCGGAGCTAAACCATCTCTCAGCTCCCTTCCAGCAAGAACCCCCGATGTTCTACCTAACGCATGCAGACTTCAGGCTTCATGCTTCACTTTCTTACCCCCAAGGGAAGGCTCTTCCCCCCAACTACAATATTAAACTTGTTTTCTTTTGCTGGATCTCCTTCTCTCATCAGATCATGTGCTGGTGTGTGCAGCCACTGATTTCCAAAAAGCGGCCATAAAACCATAATGAGTATAGAGATACCAATGTGCAAATGACAGAGAGAAAGCCATAAACACTCAAATAAATATATAAATACAAACGAGTCCATAAACCAAACCCTGGAGGCATTTTAAATGCATAATGTAGCATTTATATCTCTTACTTTGCACAGCAGAACCTTCCAAGGAAATTCATTTCATTCTATCGCTCACGCCCTTAGTCCCCTTCCAGGAGTAATCGCTAATAACCAGCACAATTACCGCCTCCCTCCTGATCGCGGGTTCATTTCAGAAGCTCGTGCTTGAATTCATTATCATGCTGGAAATGAGCTGAATCGCAGCGGATGTGACCACATGACGTCCCCCTGCTACTTTCCAGTTAGGTTCAGCAACCTGCCTGCCACAGTGCCGGCCCTGCTCTAACTATTGCAAAAGTAGCTACGTCTCAATGCCTGGCCCGAGTTAGAGAAGCGTGTAAGGAGTTAGGAAGAGAGCAGATCATTCCCCGTTTTGTTATGGGCTTGGTGAGCAGAGAGACACCCATGGAGCAGGACTCTGCCCGCCTCTCTCAAGGAACGGAGCCCACATGGACAAGAGTGCGCGGAGTGCTGGCTGAGCAATGTCGGCTGCTTATTCTTCCAGTTCTCACCCAAGCCCGGAGGTAAATTCAGGGCCGGCGGGGAAGCCAGGATGGCTCAACAGGTTGAGCACTCGCTTTGCAGCCCTGGGGTCTGAGGATCGAATCCCAGCCCCGGCCCATGTGGATCCATGTGTTGAACTTGGGTGTGCCCCCAGTTCAGTTCTTGCCGGGGTGAGCGTCCCATGCGGCAGGCCCCTGGCCTGGTTCTTGACCGGCATCCTGCATGGCCCTCGCCCACCTGTAAAATTAAACCATATAGAGAAAAAAAAAAATTTTAACCATATCAAAAATTGATGATGTACAGCTATGGAGACTGCTCTGGGCCCTCCCCCTTCTCTCTGTCTCTCTCTCTGTGTCAAAAACAATAAAATAAAGTTTTAAAAAAGTAGGAAGAGGCAGTGGGCAGCAGAACTGAGTGTGGGCCAGCCATCCCAGCCTTTCTCACTCATGATCCATTGTCCTATCAGATTTCACTGAATAATTAAAGATATTTGAGCTATTAAGAATTTCAAGATGGCAACAGTAGAGCACCAAACCCCAAGCCGGGGGCCCTTTTATGCACAGGCCATAGGCGGTTGCACTGCTCGATTGCCCATGAAACTGACCCTGGGTAGGTATTACCTCCGTCCTCTTGTGTAAGTGGGAGCACTCAGGCCCAGGGATTTGCCCAAGGTCATGATGCTGGGACGTAGGGGGAGGGGTGTGGGACACTCAGACTCAAACTCGCTCATCTGGCTCCAGAGCCTCCTTCTTTAGCACTTCATGTGCACCTTATTCCACCAAACCTGCCAACCTCCCCTCAGGGGTATCAGCACAAAACCATGTGGTCTGGTGTGCAAGGCAGAGGACAGTGTACACTCCAAACTGCCCCATCCTGCTGACTCAGCCACCAACTGGCTGTGTGACCCTGACAGCCACTTAGAATTCTGAGCTTCAGTCCAGTCTGCCACATGGAGGCACCGTGAAGAAAATCAAAAGCATAGGAATCATAAATGTACATGTATATAGAAGCACCAGCGTCACCTAACATATATCACAGCGGTGTCCTGCCTTTTGCTTCCCTGGGCCGCACATAAAATACACTAACACTAATGATAGCTGATGAGCTAAAAAGAAGGTTGTAAAAAAAAAAAAAAACTCATAATAGGGGAAGCCAGGATGGCTCAGCGGGGTCAAGTGCTCACTTTGCAGCCCCAGGGACCAAGGATCGAATCCCGACCCCGATCTCAGCCCCAGCCCCAGCCTGTGCAGACCCATGTGCTGAACTGGGGGGTGCTTCCCATGTGGGAGGCCTCCAGTTTGGTTCTCGGGCTCCCATCCCCCTGGTTCAGCCCCTGGCTCAAGGAGGCATGCCTCCCATGTGGAGGCCCCCAGTCCAGTTCCCACCCCTCGCAGCCCCTGCCCACCTGTGTGGAAGGAAACCATGTCAAGCGAACACTGATGATGTGCAACTATGGAGACTACTCTGGGCCCACCCCCTCTCTCTGTCTCTCTCTGTCTTTGTCAAAACCAATAAAGTAAATCTTTCAAAAAAAAAAATCTCATAACATTTTAAGACTTTGTGTTGGGCTGCATTCAAAGCTGTCCTGGGCCGCAGGTGGAACAGGCCTGATATATTGTAGAAGAGGGGGAGAAAAACCATCTCCTCCTTCCCCAGACTTTTCCCCACCCGTCTCTAGGCAACTGACCTTGGCCCAAATGTCCAAAGAGGACAACATGCTCTGTAACATAACTGTCCCGTGGCCACAGTTAAGAAAGGGGCAAGGTTGGTCTTTCCTTGAGAAACTCGGGTCCTTTCAAGAGATCAGAAGACACAAAGTATCATTCAGGCTCTTCCAAAGAAATCTCCTTTAGGACCAGCTTTTTGTTTCTTGAGGCCAGACAGCTTGTACTTCCTTGTTGTAAAATGCAGACACTTGAGCACTTTCCCCAGAGCAAAAATTGGTTGATACTCCCCACTGATGGATTCAAACGTTTTGACAGAACTCGTTCTAATGCCCGTCAGTTCAGTCAATTGACATCATATCAAATATCTGTCAGCTCCACCAGCCAAGTCAATTAGACACCTGGCCTTTTCAGTGAGCTAAACTTGTTATTTCCAAAAACAAAAATAAAAAATCAAGATAAAAATAGCCTATCAATTTACTTAGCAACTGGCTCATAACTTCTATCAAACAAGTATATTTTTGTCAAATGACTTTGCTTTTTTTTTTTTTCACTGAACCCACTCAATCAGTTGTGTGTTTAGAGGAGGGCACAACTGAACAGATGTGTCAGTTTGCTGAACAAGCAGGAAGGTGACTATCAAAAATAAAACCATCCAAAAGATTCCATCAGCATGGCCACTGCTCAACTGCCCACAAAAGCAAGCAATGAGATCTTGCAAAATGTAGGACAGGTCATTCCAAATCACAATTTTGTGTGCTGAAGAGCTTTTTTCTCTTCTTTCTAAAAACTCACCTTCCTGTGTCTTGTCTGTCCATAATTGATAAGAAAATGGGTGTGATTGCCCAGAGAGTGCTATCTTTTGTATACTGGATTGCCCATCAACAAGCCAGTCGCAGGGTCACTGAAAACTGAGGGTTGACTGTATTTATCAGGGTTCTTTGAGTGTTGTATTACACTGAATTAATTCTGAAAGGTGTGATTTCTACCCGAGTCCAGGAGATCATGATAAAATCAGTGGTTGACAGAGTCTATTTGAAACCTGAACTAAATTAAGATCAGGTTCTTTCTGTGTTAAAACTAAAACCATCCAAGCTAGCCTTGGGCACTCTTTTTCTCTGCCGTTACTCTTTTTGTCCAAGCTCAGCGGATCACCACCTCCTCTTTCACCCCCTCCAAGGATGCCCAGAGCCCTAGGACCGGCCCAGAGCTCTCCCCACAGGTGGAACCATTTAATAAACCAAGTCACACCAAGGGATCTTTGACTCAATGTGCTAACTCTTTCCAGGGGTGCTTGCTTTTCAAAAGAGTACAGGAAGAGGTCTGTGTTTAGTTCCAAGGAGTGAATCACTAATGGTATAATTTCAGACGCCAGGTAACTGGAGAGTGTCCAAGTGTCAGCAGACATAGTTTTAACAAGCCAGGTATTATGAAGAGCCATCATGCTTAGAGAATCGGAACATACTCACTCTTAAATGCATTCATATGGAATTAAGTGGCCCACGTTTGTCTGATTCAAATTTTCCACTGGTCAGATTTTCTTCTGGTCACAGATATTTCTGCAATGGGAATAAGCTGATTATTTATTGCTAGTCACTCACCACCTACAAGTCACTTTTCCAGTTTTCCTCTGTTGCCTATACAGAGCCACTTTGTCAATCCCCACCGTCTCTGGACAGTGCTCTGATAGCTGGGGTAAGCAAATCACTTAAAGAATAACTGTGGTGGGGGATGTTGGGACAGCTCAGCAGTTGAGCGCTTGCTTCGCAATTTGAGGTCCGGGGTTTGATTCCCAGTCCCGGGACCCATATTCTGAAGGGTGGTGCAGCTGGTAACCTCTGGGATGGCATAGCAGTGAAGGTTTTGCCTCCCATGCAGGAGGCCCCCAGTTCGTTTCCGGCCCTGCACAGTCCTGTATCCACCTGTGTGGAATGAAACCCTGTCACAACCAATGATGTACAACCTCTCTCTCAAACAATAAAAAAAAAAATGTCTGTGGTCCACAAAGGGAGTTACTTGCTGGGTTCTGAATGATGGAACTGGTGTGTGATCTGATTGGTCCTAATGTCGGGAGGAGATTCACCATCACGGGAGGGTGGGGTGCCATAACCCATCTTATCAGTGACATAATTTTGTATGGTGCATAATATTTACCTGTTTTATTTTATTTTGAGTAAATATTGGAGGATCAAATGATTTTGATAAGTATCTAGATCAATGATTTTGCAGATAAAGTACACTAAATTTTAAAAACTACGTCTTCGAAGCTCACTGAAAATATACTGCAGAATAACAACCTTGCTTTATCACTGCATTAGAAGCATCAATAGCCAAGCAGCCCCACTCTTGCCCCAGCCCATAGGATATAAACTGGATCTAGGGCAAAGCCTTGCACAGTTTAGACCCAACTCTTTCTCTAGCTTAGTGGCCTTCGAGTTCCTTTACTGTGTAATTCTACCAGAAAAAGTATTTTTGAGCAGGCGCCCCCAATATGTATGTTTCCTTATAAATTATATACCGGTACATGTACTTTCAACAGTTAATATGTCAAGACATAGTGCCCACTAGATACGGGTCATCTTTAATGACAGTGAATGTAAATCTTTTTTAAAGTAGACGTCATAGCTTTGACTTTGGGGGGGCGGCTAATCTTCATTATGTCTAATTAGGTTGTCATTGCCTCTACTTCCTCATGTGGCTGGTGATGTGCTCATGATCAGAACTGAGGAAGCGACAGCCCCACCACTCTCTGGGGACTCAGCCGGGCTTACAGCAGTCAATCCCTCCTGAGACTCTGAAGTCTCTTGGCAGGAATCTGATTAATCCACTTCTCCATTTTCTATACATTCATTTGCACCATGGGAGTTCTGCTTTTTGCCAGACTGACAACTGTAATCATAATGTTAAACCAATTTTTTTTTAATATATATCCAGCAAGTCTGGGTCCAGACCCTGCCCAGGCAGCCACCAACCTCTTAACCTTGTGATGCCGACCTTCATACAGCCTACAAGGTCCATGCATGACATGTGACAATTTGAAAGATGACCTGAGCCAGGACACTTTAGGTTACATGGTGGTAAAGCTTAATTTCCTTCTTAATTTTTAGAGAAAAAAAAATATACATAGAAGTTCTAATATTTTCTTACATACCCCCTCAGGCATGAACGCCCCACTTTGGGAGATTCTGGTTCTTGCTCACCTTAAAATACGACTTCTTCTGGAGAGGAGGGTAGAGAGGCCCACTGAGACTAAATCAGACTTACTGTCCTGCCCAGGAGTTTTGACATCCTGGGGGCACTGGGAAGCATTAAAGGGTCTTAAAGTAAAGGTATATGACCTGGTGTGCATTGTTACATGATTATTCTGGATGCATCAAGATGAATGGATCGTGGAAGAAGACCCAGTTAACAGGAATGCTAATAGGAGGCAGGTAGTGGTCTGAGTTAAGGTTGCAGCCTTACAAATGGACTGAAGAGGCTCGATTCACAAGATAGTAAAGGCTTGATTATGAATTAGACCTGCCCAAGGTTGAACAGCTGGTAGGAGGTAGAGCTAAATTTAGATCCCAGGTCTCCTCACTCCCAGAGTAGTGATTTTTCTTCTGATTGGCCGTGTCAGAGAACACCTGGACCCTCTGTTTTATGCTCCCCCAGGGAGATTGGTGATCAGGAGCAGAGCCCAGGCAGTGGCCTGCAGTTTCCAGCTGGGTGATGAAGGGAGGCCACAGGAAAGGAGAAGCCCTGCCTTCTCCAGATGGATTTATCTTTGCAGGATCCATGAGGGGCTGCATGCAAATCTGTCTTCTGGATACTGAATCCCATATTGCAATAACACACTTCCCAGTGACAACAAACAGACACTCCAAGTAACTGTTCATTCCAGTCTGGGCCTTAATCAAAACCATGGTGCATCCAGCTGAAGGGTGGACAGTTGACAGGGAGGTACCAACGTGAGGGAAAGAGAAACAGGTTTTTGTAATCACTCCCACGAGGGAGCCCTCATCTGTCCTCTGGGCTGTTTGAAATCCTTCTTCCTTTATGGTAAAAAGTGACCTCCTCCCAAAATTCCTTTCTTTTTTTAATTTTTAAGATTTATTTTATTGTTTGAGAGAAGGAGAGAGAGAGACAGAGAGAAGGGGGAGGGCCCAGAGCAGTCTCCAAAGTTGCACATCATGAGCTGTGACATAGTTGCATTCCACATCGGTAGATGTGGGGCCACACGGGGCAGGAACTGGACCAGGGTTCTTCTGCATGGGAGATGAGAACCTCTGCCACCATCTCAGTGGTTACCAGTTGTGCTGCAGTTCAGCATGTGGGTTTGCACGGGCCATGGTCAGAGCTCAACCCCCAAACCTTGTGGTTACAAGGCAAGTGCTCAACCTGTTGAGCCATCCCAGCATCCCCACAAAATTCCTATCTAATTACCCCTCCCCTCGTGTCCTCTGCCCCAATCTCCTAACACTGGTTTCTTTCTTATGGCAACTATTGTCCAACATTCAGTATAGAAAACAGAAAACACTACAGGCATTTTAAGCAGAAAAGGATTGAATACAGGGATTTGGGGTTTGACAAAATTGGGGCACAGTTGTAGGAAGGATCTCTCTAGGTTGGGGCAGGAATGAATCCTGAAACATTGCAAACTCACCTGCCACAAGCCCTACTGCTTCTGCGGCCACCCCTGAAGCGGTTCAGTTCAAGAACCCACTACGGCAACGAACCATTGAATTTATGTAAAAGAACATTTCACATATACAGTAGCCCTTTTTCCTCAGCATGCATCTTATCTCCATTCCACTTTGCAAATTCAGACCTCTACTCCCATCCCTTTTGTTTTTGTTGTCATAAATTATCCTATTTATGCTGTGAGCTGATTCCTGAGTTGCAGTAGCAAACTGTCTTCTCTTTCTCTTTTTTTATGTTTTTGTCTTCTTTACTCTTTATATTACATGAGATATAAAACTGGCAGACAAACAAGACAAAGAAATAAAAACTCACAGACACTACAGTTCAGTGGTTATCAGAGGGTAAGTGGGGAGGGGGATGATAGAAGAGGGAAACGGGGGTCAAGTCTATGGTGATGGAAAGAGAACTGACTCTGGGTGATGAACACACAATGCAATACAAGTATATAGATGATGTATTATAGAAATGTACGTTTGAAATCTATATAATTTCACTAACCAATGTCACCCTAATAAATTTAATAAAAATTAAAGAAAAAGAACCCAACACTGTATTCCAGAAATCAGGGAACCAGAATCATGAAGTCACTGTAGCTACTGTCTCTCAAACTCCACAAAGCTGGTGGCCGATCACTGAATGACAGAAGACATCATATGTTCATGACCTTACTTTCGTGAGAAAACAGCTGAAAGAGCAAAACCTCTGCTTCACTTACACCTTCTAAATTTTGCCTAAATGCCTCAAATGGACAAAGCCTGATCTCCCAAAATCTTACCTGCAAGGAATACTGAGAAACTTGACATTTAACTTTTCAGCCTCTTGGTTATAATAAGGTACCCTTACTATAGGAAAAGAATTGAGCAAGCCAAGCAACAGGTTCCACCATGGGAATTTTCCAGGATGCATTGTCTTTGTGCATCTAACCATCCCTCCATTCCTGGAGGACAGGGATCGTGTATTTCACATCCTTCAGGCTATAAGTCTTGCAAATGAGAGACTGTTGCTAAGCACAGCCAAATCAGGCGATGGCCGAGCGCCTGAACTGTTCAGCACTCTCTTCCTTTGCTTTCTGATACTGTTTCTGCATCTCAGTGTTGTCTCCACATTAAATGTCTATAGAAGCTGTATTGGTTAGTACTTCGGAGGTATGTCCCCACAGAGTGAGCCACAGGGCTGGCTGGGGACATACGTTCCTCAGTAAGTGGGATGTGTTTCAGAACTGATCCCCAGTCAGAGTTCTTTCCCCCAAGAGACATTTCTGCCTCATGAAGCTCAACCAATAGGAAACTGATTTCCTGCAAAAGTGTGAGGCCAGCGTATCTTTCTTCCAGCCCCTGTCATTCCGTCTTGGCAGCAGATTACCTCCAAATTGGTAAACCAGTGTCCTCTGTACTATTCTATGAGGATTAAATAAGGTAGCACAGGTAACAGCGCCTACCACATTGTACATAGTCAATAAATACTGGCTCCTATTCTCCACTCCTAGAATCTTTTCCTCCATAAATACACATTTATATTATATTATATTATCAGATTATATTATATTATATTATCAGATTAGATTAGATTAGATTACGGTAGATTATTATCTATATGCCTTTCTGGGTTCCTGCTAAGAGATGGGCTTATCAGGTCCTTGAAGAGATATTAATAGCCAATGTGTTTGTAATTTTTTGCTGTGTAACAGATTGCCCAACATTCAGCAGCTTAAAACAACACTAAACATGTAGTGTCCTCACATTGTGTCTGGCCAGGAACCCAGGAGCAGTGCCACTGGGTTGTTCTGCCTTCGGGCCTCTGATGGGACAGCAATCAGGGCGTCCGCTGGGGCTGCCATCATCCAAGGGGCTGGCAGGAGCTGCAGGATCCATTCTCCAGGCGACTCCCTCACACCGCTGACAAGTTGGTGATGGCTGTTGGCAAGAGGTCTAAATTCTTCTCCATGAGGAACAACTAAGGCTGCTTCAAGTGTGACAGGACGTAGCAGATCCTCCCAGAGTAAATGACCCAAGAGTATAAGGCTGAGGTGACAATGGCTTTGATAATCTAGCCTCAGAAGCCACAGGCCATCATTTCTACAATGCCCTCCTGGTTACACAGGTCAGCTCTGTGAGACCCGGACGCCAGGGTCACTGAGGGCCCTGGGAGGCTGGCTGCCCCGCCGCACACATTAGCTCTTCCAGGGACTGTGGTTGGGATTTGGGAGAGACTTTGAATGTCTCAGTGCAAATTCGTGAAATATCCTTAGAGCTACTTTAGCCTTTGTCACCATTTTAGCTCTGGAGTGCGTTCATTAGACATTCAGGAAATATGTGAAAAATGAATATATCTGTTCTTTAAGCAATATGTAGGCATTTCCAAACATGGAGCAAATCAAGGGATAGAGTATCTATGGCCCTTACTATTAAGTATATATGTTTATGAATTATGTGTGTGTATAATAAAATGTTACCCACAGAAGGAAATATAATATAGAATTTAGGGTTACATACACTATGATTTAAAAAGTAGTGATGACCACCAAATTCCTTCTTATGTAGAATATATATGAGGGCTGTCCAGAAAGTACCGTATTTTCCGGCGTATAAGACGACTTTTGAAACGAAAAAAAGTCAACCAAAAATCGGGGGTCGTCTTATACGCCGGAAAATACGGTATCCAGTCACGTAAATTGAAAAAAAATAGAGGCATTGTGGCTGAATTTTTTCCAGACAGCTCTTGTATATCATACAAATAGATAAATATATCTCTATATTCCTTCTTTTTTCAACAAATATAAATAGAAAAGACAACTGTGTATTACAAACAATATTGCTAAGTGATGTCAACCCCAACAAATGTAATAATTAAGTTTTTTAAATGAGTAGAATGAAATGATATAAACTTTAACAAAGCAAAATTTAAAATAGTAATAAAATTAATAAAATTGATAAATGTACAAGAAAATCAACTTCCTATTTTTCTTAGTGAGAAGGCAATCAATACTACCTAAATATGAAACCTGGAATTTCTTAAAAGATATTAAGAGCTTAATTTTTTTCCAAATAGCTTTTCTGTTTTCTTAGCCTTCAAGTGTTATAAAAACTAAAACTATTTCCCATGATGAACGGACATTTATCTAAGGTTTAGCAGTTCCTTTCATTTCACTTTAACTCATTTTTCTTTTGTGAGAGTCATGTAAAATTAAATACTTTTCATTTTAAAACACAACTCATAAGGCATGATCCCGTTTCTGGAAAATTGCTTTTGTCTCTTGGTGTCTCCTGCTGCTATGGATGTGAGCAGAGAGGTGTCAGAAAGAACAGTTCCCCTGTGTTGATGACGGCCACTTCTGCATTTGAAAATGGCAAGAGTTGGTCTCTCTTCCTATACTTTTCAGCAGTGAACGTTTTCACAATGAATACGGACGCTTAATGAACATGACAGTGAGGGACTTAAAATACAAAGAATATTATTGTTTGGTGGACTGTACTGACATCTCATTTTTTCACATATCTCCCAAATATTTAAATCCCAGAACCTCAGAAACTGTTGGAGATGTTATAGATGGGTCATAAGTTTGTAGAGCTGAGCCTTATCCTTCTTATCATAGGGGTTAGAGTCTAGATTTAATGTAACCAAAGACAGTGGGTTCAGATCCCCAAATGAGCTATTTCTCTTCTCCCAAATCTGTGACCCCTGACTACACACCTAACCAGAGCTGGACTTCCTATAGAGACAAATTATCGATCAAATCCCTGATCAGGACTCCCTCCAATCATTTTGATCAAATCCCATTTCTTAGTTCGTAATTGGGTGCATCTGTCTTGTGCATGAAGGAATTAGGAACTTTACCAAAATAAAGCAACGCAATTGATGTACAGAACAAAAGGCCCCTGGAAAAATCTGAAAAAATAGAAACAGGACATGGGATCCCCTAACTCCCATTTCAAAAATCTCTTAAAATTTGATCTTAGGAAAGTGATGATAGTAAAAAACTCTTTCTACCACTAGATAAGGTTTTGGTTTCATGACTTTTTCAGCCTTGGTCTACCAGATTTTCTCATAGAGCATTTTGAGTGGGACAATCCCTTGTCTTAGAGGCTTGTCCTACAGATTACAGGATATTTAACCTCCCTGGCCTTCACCCAGTAAATACTAGTGATGCACCTCAGACACTGAGACAAGCAAAAGATACTCCCCTCATTTTCACCTCCATCCCATACCCTCCTCCCCTACAGAGAAGATGAGGGCAGTTCCATCCCTGAGCAATTACAGTTTTCCTTCTGGTTTCCATCGTATCTCCAGTGACTGGCACATAGTAGGTGCTCAACACACAGTTTTGAATGAATGAACAATATCCAATTCAGGATTTGCTATGGAGATAGAGCTATCAGTATCTTAAAAGGAATAACACTTTTAAATATTTACATCATGGGATGCCGGGATAGTTCAACAGGTTGAGAGCTTGCCTTGCAACCACGAGGTCCAAGGACCACGCAAACCCACATACTGAACTGTGACACAACTGGTAACCACCAGGATGGAGGTGAAGGTTCTCCCCTTCCAGGTGGGAGGCCCCCAGGTCAATCCCACCCTGTGCTGCCCCACCTCCACCTGTGTGGAGTGAAACTATGTCACAACTAATAATGTACAACTACAGAGACTGCTCTGGGCTCTCCCCACTTCACTCTGTCTGTCTGTCTCTCTCTCTTTTACATTTCAAACAATAAAATAAATCTTTAAAAACATGTATTTACATCATAAAATCACTTTTATCAAACCCCTGGTAGTTAAAGCCTTTAGAGCTTATAAAAAAATAAAATAAAATAACAGAAAAGACGGGACAGAAGCACAGACACTTGTTGACACCCACTGCATGCTGGGCAACACTAGGCCTTCAGCATGTGGCCTTACAAGGTAGCCACCACCACCCTGCTTCATAGGCGAGGAGGAATCTGCCCACGGTGGCACCATGCTAAATGGCAGAGTTCAGATGCAGCTGGATTCCCAAGTCCAGGCTCTTTTTGTTCCACCCACTGTGACCGGCCCAGTGGGGTTTGCGCATCAGCACTCGACCTCATTTCAGACTCCCTCAAGAAAACATCTTCAGAGATTTCCCAGCAAGCTTAATTTCTTTTCCAGGGATAGCCAGACAAATTCCATCTCTCCAGAGTCATAGCTGTGTAGCTATAGCCTACTTATGTCTCCCACTACCTCAGTCAATGTGCAGGGGTCAGAGGACAAACACGTGGCCAAGGCCTTCAGCCACTTCCAACATGCACACATTCCTCAATACTCCGGGGACAAGACCCCAGACGGCTTCTTGGAGGAGGAGCAAGGGGGGCGGGAGCTGGAGTTGAGTTGCCGTCTCCACGCCAGGTTCGCTGTGGTTCCCTTCTAAATCCCGATGATGTGCCGGACACAGGGCAATGGGAGGAAGCACTCCAGGTCCCGTTCTCTGGAACCATGGTTGCTCCATTATTCCCAGAATTCCTGGAAGAGCCGCAGGAGGGGGAAGCCTCTCTAGGAGCCTGCCACCTAGCAGCCTGTTGCCCCCTTCAGCAGGGACAGTGGCCCAGGAGTGGCCACCTCTCTCCCCAGCCCCATCGCCTCGTCACCTGGCTTGGCCTCCCTCTCAGCACATCCTCACCACCACCAGCTCTTCAGCTTCTCCTACTGGGCATTGACTCTTCGTTCTCTTTCTCCTCTTTTCCTACTTTTCTCCTTAATCTTCTACCTTGTGTCTACTGTATAATTCCCTAACCCTTCCACTTTTTCCTTCCTTTCTGCCAATCCCAACCATATTTCTCGTCTCACTCATTCCACAAAATGTCCTTTTCTACTCCTGCCAGGGCTTTCTCTGGTCTCTCCCAAAGCTGTCATTAGACTGCCAATGGTTTATTCGAGTGCTTTCCATTGCTGCATCCCTCCCCACCCCCACCCCCACGCCCCGCATTTCCCACTGGAGTTTATAAAGCGTGTCCCAAAATTCACGCAAGATTTTAATTTTGCATCATTTGTGCGGTAAAGTGTTGCCAACAACAAAAAAAAAGACAGCGTGACAGCTGACAGTTCAGGGTTATTAAAAATGGAGCGCTACACGAAAGAACAACGCGTTTGTTGAGCAATGAAAATTTATAATTTTTCATTATAAACCTGTGTTTTCTATCAAAATGACTTCTTGCGTGAATTTTGAGACACCCTTCCTTTAACAAAGGCTTCATGAGGGCGCCATAGCCAAAGCTTCCTACCTTGGACTCCCTCAAACTTGGGACCGTGAGTTTGTCCTCAGGGCTGGGCAACTCAACTACCTATCCATCTCCTCCGCCTGGTCTTATATGAGCTTACAAGGCAAAGGTGTGCATTTAAATTAGATTTCCACATTGAATGAGCCTCCATGTCCACAGATGGTACGTTTATATTTCTGAAATTGTGCACGCCCTACACTAGCTTCCTCGGGAGCGTGCCTTTGCTACGACCCTGAGCAGGGGGCCCAAGAAGCAGAGATTTCATTTCCACACACGGAGACACATGCTGGAAGAGACTGGGGCGTTTGCCACCTCCTTTCATCTGGACGGAGAGGATGTAAACGATATTTAATTAAAGTCATAAATCTAGCGATTGTTTCATTTTGGTTCTGCTGTTCCCTAAATCTGATCTGGTCTTGCTTGTTTACTGAATGCTTTGACCGCTAAGCAGAAGTTTTGAAATGAAGCTGACCTCCAGCCCCGCCCCGCACACCCACAGCCCACTTCTCAGCCCCTGGGCTTCGCAGACCTGAATGAGCAGAGGAGCAACCCTGGGGGTCTTGTCCAAACACAGATTCTACTTCTGGGCGTGGGGCCAAAGTCCTGCATTTGCAAATGCAGCTGACCCTCAGCCCTCACCTTCAGATGCAAGAGAGTAAAATGGGAGTGGCAGGAACAGAGAGACAAAGATCTGGGCCAGGGCTTCGCGATCTGGGCCACACGCCAGCCTCACCTGGGGAACTTTTAACAATGCAATGCCGGGCTGCACCCCAGACCACTTCTGTCAGACTCTCTGGAGGAGCCCAAGCATCAGCATTTTGTAAAGTTCCCCGGATAACACAGACCATACTGTCAGGGCTGAGACTCTCTGCTCTCTGGTTTCGGAGGAGCAAGGCTTCTGGAAACATCACTCATCCAATCAGCTTTCCACCAGGTCAGACCAAAAGAGTGGCTTGGGTTCTTCAGGGGCGGAAAGTGGACGTGTGAGGCCAGTTTTAAGCCCAGCCAATGCAGTGATGGCTGCTGAGCACGTGACGGCACGCTGAGCACGTGATGGCACGCTGCGCACGTGACGGCACGCTGAGCACGTGATGGCACGCTGAGCACGTGACGGCACGCTGACCGCACCCTCTAGAGACGTGGAGGGCGGGGCCTGTGGGACGCTGCATGATGAGAAGCCACCGCCCCTGGCCCTGGGGCTGATGCCTGAGACAGACCTGAGCTAGAACACCAACCCATGAACTATTAATACTTCCCCCGACCCCCACCCAACACCGCCCCCTCCCCTCTGAACACCCCCTCTCTCTGCACAAGGCCTTCAGTGGAGTTTTAACTCAGAAGCTCCAGGGAGGGTGCCTGATGGGATCTGTCCCAATTTCCACACCCTCCCAGGGACAAGCCTGCCTCCCTACTGTAATCAGTGTCACTGTTAGCAAGAAACATCTGTGCAGGGGTGGGAATTATCAAGGTTTAAAAAAAAAAAAAATAGAAGAAGAAGGTAGTTTAAGAGCCTAAAGGACATGCAAAACGAAGTGCACAGTGGGGTCAAGTGCAACACAGCTGCCTGCCTGCCAGAGGAAGGGTGGAGGTGCACGCTGCCCCAGGTGACGCCTGGAAGTCCGAGCTTCACACCATGGTCCGGTTCCAAAAGGACTGTGTTAGTATATACTGAGTCCAAAGACCAAAAAGCTAACCTGCATGAAGCCAGGCCCCAGGGAGAATCGAACACCCAGCAGCCCCTGGTCTCTGCATGAGGAGGGTCATTCTCAGGGAAGGATCCAGGGCCCATAGCTGTTGGGGAAGGCACCCAATTCTGAGCATTAGGAGGCTGGGTCAGTCCCAGCTCCTGTGTCACCTCCCTGGGTGACTTTAGGCAGCTACCCTCACTTCTCTAGGCCTGTGAAACAAGAAGAATAGCATCCCCCCATCTGTCTCTCCCATCATGGCATTGTTGGAGGAAACAAATGCAATTATAGAAAGAAAAGTGTTTTGTAAAGCATGAAATGTTAGGTGCATGGAGGTTCAAAGTAGTGCAGAATTTGCAGAGTTCATAGTATATGTGCATGGGTGAGAGTGCCTGTGTATATGAGTGTGTGTGCACATGCACAAGTATGTGTGCATGTATGAATGTGTTCATGAGTGCATGTGTATGAGTGTGTGGATGAGGGTGTGTGTGTGTGTGCGCACACGCGCGCACTGCACTGTGAAATAGATCCTAACCACCACACAGGTCAAAAGTCAGAAAGGCACCATGGTAGGAAGTGGTGAGGCAGGGGCTCAATATGTATCACATCTTTAAATGTGTCAGCAGGGGATGCTGGGATGGCTTAGCAAGTTGAGTGCTCATCTTGTAGCCCCAGGGTCCGAGGATCAATTCCCAGCCCCGGCCCCAGCCCATGGAGGCCCATATGCTGAGCTAGGGTGTGCCCCCAGTTCAGTTCTCACCGTGGCGAGCTTCCCATGTGGGAAACCCCCGCTTCACCTCGCCCCCCAAATGTGCTTCCCCTGCAGGAAGCCCCCAGCTTGTGGGGGGACTGCCTCCCATGCGAGAGGCCCCTGGCCTGATTCCTGCCCTGCACAGCCCTGTGCTCACCTGTGGAGTGAAACTATATGAAACACTAATGACGTACAACTATGGAGACTGCTCTGGGCCCTCCTCTTTCTCTCTGTCTCTCTCTTTCTCTGTCTCTCTTTCTCTCCATCAAAAACAGTAAAAATAAATCTTTAATAAAAAGTGTCAACAGAGAAGGGTATATCGTGCCCCTCCAAATGTCCTTCCAAACACAAGCTAATATCTCAGGAGGAGGTGAAAGGAGCTCTGGCCTCTAACCCCTGCCCCATTAGTCTCCCAAGCTGAGGACCAGAGCACCCCTGCCAGGTCTGACTGGATTCCCAGCTGGCCTTGCAAAAGAACCCAGAAAGAGACAGCCCAGGCGTGCTGGCCACCAGTGGTCTCTCACCGGCAGGCTGCAGATGGCCCGGGGAGGGTGTGCTTCCTCCTGACTCCCGTCCCCTCCGACCTGAGCCTTTGGCTCCAGTGAGTCAGGCTCCTCACAGCTCACATCAGACTCGTTGGTTGAACCTGCCAAGAAAGCTCTGAGACACCCCTCGTAAGAGACAGCACTCAGCCAACCTCTTACGCAACCCAGCCCTGAGAAAGGCACCGCTCACCTCAGCCCAGCTGCCAGCTGGGCCCCCTCCTCTGTTCCCTGGCCCTGTCTGTCCAGTGACCAGGCCTCTCCTGGCTGAGTGCCCTCCTTGGCCTCCCTGGAGTGTGATGCACCCGCATGTGACCTCTGCTGTCCCCATTTCAGCATCCACTTAGCCCTGCACAGCCAAGCTCTCCCTTTGAGCGGCTGTCCAACCGGCTCAGGGATCAGCAGAACCCCTGGCCCAGGGACCCAGCCTGACTCCACAAGGTCCTGTCCGGGTGATGTCTTCTGCCTGTGATCCTGCTATCACCACAGTCCACTGGCAGGATGGCAGAGAGTCTGGGGGCTTTGTATGGTGAGCCAAGCTGAAATCCAGACACCTGCCCAAGGTCAAGGAAGACTTAGCATCACTCTCCGAGTGACTCTCAAGTGGAGAAGGGAGTCCATGGGCCCCATGCCGATATGGACAGAAACTGCGAACAGCCATGGGTAGAAGTCCCAGGGACTTGTGTCAGCCCCATAGATCCAAGGTTTTCTTGTAACCAGAACTGTTCACAATGAGAACAGCCTGCCCCAGAGGATCATGGGACCCCAGACAACAGTCAGAAGCACAAACAATGGATTCCACCATTGTCTGAGAAAGAACAAAGAATGTCCCTTAGGTTGTAGAAACTTTTTGGAAATTCTCCTTTCCTATAATTGCATCAGTTGCAACATCCTGAGCAAAAGTAATCAATTCAACCAATATTTTGGAGAACGTGTTGGTCACTTTTCCTTCTGCAGAGCCGCTATGACCTCAGTAACTCGGGTGGAAGATGACATAAAGTAGACAATTGTCGATCCACTTCCAGGTGATAAATTCACTGGGATACGTAACCCCAACAGGCTACAGGACAAGACACAGCTTTGGCTCTGCTCTAATTCACAGCAACACCGCAAGAAACCCCTCCGAGCACAGCCCGCTCCACCCACGACAGCAAGGATGTGCTAGAGAGGGCACAGCCTCCCCGTGTGGGCATGGGCATGTTCCTGACTTTCCACCAGGAACAGGTTGTCTTCCAGAGAAAAGAGCCCGGAGAAGACTTGACATTTGTGCAAAAGAGTCAGAGCCGTGTTCTCTAAACATTGAAAGAAGAATTGGGGGCCAACTATAGGACCCGAGAACCGCCGCCCCAGCTGTGTCTGCTATTGCCTGCTGATGCCCCTCGCCACACTCTAGCAGCCTCCACAACTGGGATTTCCTGGCACAAACCATGCATTTTCTCCGACATTTCCTTGGCCTGGCATGTGCCCTCCGGCGCTCCTGACGTGGAAGCCTGGGTCCTGTCTCAATGCAGGAGGCGAGGGGGCCACTCTGTGCTGCTCGCTCTCAGCCACTGCGCTTCCCCTCTGTACTGAAGGTCTGCTCACTCCTCTCTCCCTGCCACACTCTGCACACAGTCGGTCCTCAAGAAAGAGTACTTGTACAAAAAGCATGGGGAAGCTGGGTGTTTCAGGAGCGCCTGGCAAGAACCTTCGAAATCTGGCTTTTTGGCGAGATATGGGGCTGATCCAAGCGGCCCTTTCTGTCCACATTTCTGAGGGAGAAGAGGTGTGGGCAGCCAAGGAGTGCGTGAGCATGCCAAGCAGATAATTATGTGTTCTTGGAAGCGAGTTTCATGGACTGGCTCCGAGCTGAGCTGGGAACGGACTCTGAGGCCGGCCGCCTGCCGACGGGACGTGGCTCGGGCCGGGGTCTCACCGTCCAGTTCTAACAAGTGGCTGACGCCGTATGGAAACTTTCAAAAAGCGTTCTGTTTGGGACCAGCCAGCTTGGACTTCATCTGCTTGCTCCGGCCGTCTTTTCATTCCATTTGAGAGCCCAAGAAGAGGGGAAGCTAAAAAATCACTGAGCTCCAACTACGTGCCAAGAGCCACGTCAGCAATGTTGCTGTCCCAAGAATCCTACGTCGCCCTGTGAAAAGGGACGAACGGAGGCCCATGCAGTGCCTGGTGGCAGAGAAAAGGGTGAGGCTGGCCACTCGAGTGTGCACAGCTCATGTTCCTTCTAGACAGCAACCTTCTGTTTCCAGGACCCTTTGTGCTGCACGTCTCAGCCCTCCCCCAACGCCAGAATTCCCCCAGTTGACCAGGATAAACATTCCCATGGCAAAGGAACGTTGTGTTCCCCAGAGGAGGTACAATCACGTTGTTCATGCTGAGGCTACACAGGCTTATGAAACAGAATGTTGGGCTGAGCGCCTGGACCCAGCTCACGGCAGCCACCCCTCCCCCACCCCCATACCCCCACAAGGTTACGGGGCACAGGGAAGGGCACCCATGTCCCTGGGTCTCCGCTTCCTAGGTCCATCACCAGGTGGAAAGCCTGCTTCCAAAAGCTTGGGCACGGTGAGGAATGATGCTTGCATTGCTTTCCTGCCCCTGGATTTCTCCATCTGTCATTAGGAATATTGTCTGTGTACAGGAGGGACTCAAAGGTGGACACGAAAGTGCCTTTGTTGAAGTGACTTTGGAGAATATATCCCCTGTGTAATCATTCACTCTTTCTGTAATACATTATACATGTATTAAAGGCTTGTTATGAGTCAGGCTTTCTGGTATGTTGTGCAAAAATACATTTGTCAACAAGGTAACAGGCCCTGTTCTTAAAGGACTCATAATGTATACACACATTTTGCATCAAAAGAAATATGAGAATGCTTGAAATGTCATGGTTATAAAATAATTCCTAAAGATACCCACTCTCAACTTCCACCTGCATACTTGAGCCCCAACACTTAAAAAAAAAAAAGTTTTTTTCTTGATTAGATAATACACATTGTTTTTATATTTTAACATTTATGAAATGAGGATGCATTCTATAGTTTTGATTGGCAGCATTTTCTTCTTTCCTGATGATATACAAAATAAGGATACACCTTACAGTTGATAATATCTTAGATTTGGTGAATACATTTGGGGAAAAAAGCGAACATTTTTCAACAGGATTTTTCATAGATTTTGCAGCCACTCAATCTAACATAAGGTCTTTCCAGAACACTTCTAGTTTATCCAGACGTATGGTGCCGCTCAGATCACGTGTCTAGCTATCTACTAATTTCTCCTCGCTTTTCCTTTCATCTGAATGACTTGGAAGGACTCTTCTACCGACCGGCCAGGATGCTGTTTCACCTCTTGGCCACCAGAGGGAGAGAGAGAGCGTGGAGAGTGACAGGTTTTCAGGGTCCTTGGCTTTTTGCTCTCTTAACCTTTCCTGCGTGACCCCTTCAGGACTGTCTGAAATGCACTGAAACCCCACCTGCAGGGTCAGAATACGGGAAAAGGCCCCCTTCCAGAACCATGGCAGCACCGTTATGATGTTTGCAGACCTAAGCTGAAAGTCCGCTAGTGTTTCAATGAGCTCCTCCTGGGAGTCAGGACGGGGCTAGACAAGGCAGGGGTCTGCCTCCCGAAGGCAGGGCTGGCGGGCAGCCCCACACCGTTCTTAAACCGTTCAAGACTCATGAGCCCCGGATTTGTAAAGCCCTTCAATGAAGTATTCCGATTCTAGCCGTTACCTGTGGCTTTCGGCCATTCCTTCCATCATATCTTCCCTCTTTCTTTCCTTCCTTCCCTCATTTAACTCTTCATTTATTTACTGAACACCTACTATGTGTCAGGTGCTGTACTGGGAGCTAAGAATACAGCAGTACACAGAACAGAGAAGGTCGCTGTCCTCATGCATCTTAACTTCCAGTGGAGGGGGTAGATACTACACAAATAAATATACAATGAATCTGTCATTGCACAGCACAAAACATGTCATAAGGAGAAATACTGGGTCCCCTGAGAGCACATGATGGGAGAACATGGTGATGGGTGGGTCTGGGAAGGTTTCTCTGACAAGTGACCATTGACACGAAGCCTAGAGGAAGAGCAGGCGCTCCCCAGGTTAAGAGGAGGGAGAGGCCTTCTACACAGATGGACCAGCATTTGCGGTGGAAAAGTACTCACCACCTTCTAGGCACTAAAAAGAGGACAATGTGGTCCCCAGAGACACGGGGCAGGAGAGGCACAGGATGGACTAAAGCACAACAGGAAGTAGCTGGTACAGAGCCTCGCACACCATGTTAAAGACGTATTTTTCCACCTGTAGCCCCTGAGGGCAAGTAAGCAGGGAGCCGACATAAGTGGACTGAGTGTTAACATGACAACTCTGGTTGCCCTGTGGAGCACAGCTTAGAGGAGAAGTCTGAGAAGACGTGGAGTGTCCAACTGGGAGTTATCAGAGATGTGGCAAGAGGTGACGGCAGTTAAATGGTCACCCTGGACATACAGGTGTATTTTAGAAATAGAACTGCTAGATTTGGAGGACAGAGGAGAAGTGGGTATTAAGTCTGACTCCCAAGCTTTCGGAAGGAGCGGCTTGGAACAGGGAGAGGACTTGTCCGGGGCTGTGCAGCTTTGGAGGGATGAGGACGGGATCGCAGGAAAGAATGTTATGAGTCACTTCCATCTATTAATGTTAAGCTTCTTCTGGGTCATCCACAAGCAAGCATAAATTAGACAGTTGAGTCTATGATTCCAGCGCTCAAATTGGGCTACAAATAGTACATTTTGGAGTAACAGGACTACAGATAAAAGATCAAGCCATGGCGAGAGTTGAGTTCACCCAGGTAGGAGCATCAATGGAAAGAAGGTCCCAGAACAAAGCCCTGCAGGAAGGTCGTATACACGAGGAGCCAGCCAAGGAATATGTGAAGGGGCAGCCAGAGAGAGGATGAGGTGTCAGAGCTGAGGGAAGGAGAGTGTGTCTGGAGGGATGGTCAATTGCAGGGAATGCCAATGAGTCGTCCAGTGAGAAGGGGACTGAAACATGTTTGGATCTGCCACCAAGGAGGTTTCATAGGCAGACGTTGTGGAGATGAGACAAAGGCCAAGAGTCTATCTGAGGCTGGCAAGCGTAAGTGGAACATGCAAGCAGCCTACCAGTTACACCGTATCTCCCTAGTAATGTTCAGTTGCTTGATGAAAGCATGGAAAAGAAGGAGGTTTGGGTTCACCTGGCTGGAATTTCACCGCACAATCCTGGGAGGGGGACAGAGGGAGAAGCAATGAGGTTGAAGGAAGGAAAATGATGGGCCATGAAAGTAAGGTTGGTTAAGAAGGAAGTGGAAACAGGGGACTGGTAGAGGTAAGGGACCGGAGGCAACCAGGGGGTGCTGGATCACAGACTGGAGCAGGTGAGCTGGAAGTCCAGGAAGGGGTGACCAGAGGAGAGAATCAGACTTCTGAGGTTACCTCGTTTGTTTGATATCTAGTCCACGTGGTGATGATGGAAATCAGTGGCTGATGAGAAGAGGTAAAGCAAGTCACTAGCCATGAGGAAGACAAGGGTCTGCAAAGTCAGGGAACAGAATGAGTTAACGTCAGTAAGGTCACTGTCAATGTCTGGATGTTGAAGTTACTGAAAATTACTGGAGTAGAGATGAAGGTAACTAGTAGGAGCCTCTGTAGTCTTTACTAAGTGAGTGACTAAAAGGCCAGTAACAGAGCAGCAAGTATTAAGAGAGGAGTGATATAAACCTCAAAGAAGAGGGGTTTCTATACAAGCAAGGTTCATGGCAGTCTGGAGCAACAGTGCAGAACAAGAATTCCTCTCATTGGGAGCAGCAGAGGAAAGAGCCCAGGGAATAGTACTGATGCAGGTGTAGAAAGAGGGACATCATCCCCTTTGGAAAAGAACTCTGCGATCTTTTCGCCATGTCTGCCACGGAAAGTGGAAGGAGTGCCAGCTCCCGTGAAAGGGAGCCCCACGCGGAACGGGAAGGATATCTGAACGTGTGCACATGGACTCCACTAGGTCATACTAGGGAGTCTTACTATTCCTGGGGGAAGAAAAGGGAGAAGGAGCTGGAAAGAGCACTGGGGGCCAAAAAGGAGAGAAGGAAAACTCGAGGTCACCTGTAAGCAACCTAAGTTCCACAGCAATTAAGAAAATGAGTGTTACCCAGATTCCCTACTCAAATGGCAGACCCAGATCTATGTGTATGCATCAAGGGGAAACGCATGTGCAGCTACCTACCACAAAAAGGTAGTAAAGCGGTAGACTGTGGTGGACCATTTGAAACGGAACAGAAAACAGTCTGTCCCATTTCACAAGGTACGTACGGTCAGTCTAATCTCACTGGGCTAAATCCACGGTGTCGATAGGCTGACCAGACTTGTCACTTGAAATGGGACAGCACTGTTGTTTCCTGTCCTGTTTAAAATGGGACATCCAGTCAGCCTATAAAGTGGACAATATGAAAGGTAGAGACACATATTTCAGTGATCAGAAATACAAGAGCAGTGTGTATTCTCACTGGGTGGGCAGGAACATCTTCACAGTGGAAAGGGACTGTCTTCTGTGCTTGGAAGTATGGGGGGATTTTGAAAGGTAAAGGTCACATGGGCAGAGGAACAGTCCCAGGCCCCCTGGCAGCAGACGCTACTGGAAGAGTAGGGCCGGTGTGTGTCAGGACAGACCTCACAGCGGAGGCCTCCGTCCCACTTCCGCCAGGTCCTTCTGACTCACCTGTCTTCCCCTTTCCTTCCACCAGCTGCACAACAGCTGAGCAGCCGCCCCCTAAAGGAGATGTCTGACACTCACAGCAGCCCGCTGCTGCCAGAGTCTCCTCTCAGCAGACACAACCTCTACGAGTCAGAGTTAGCCAGCCCCAGCTGGTCGTCCACCGCCCAGGATACACACCCGGCCCTGCCCCTCCTGGAGATGCCTGAGGAGAAGGTGAGGAACATCCATCCCAGAACATTTCAGGGGCTTGGGGGTGGTATCACTGTGTTTTTAAATACTGTGATCATTACATTTCAAGATCATGGATTTTCTTTGTCGCTCTTCTTCATTTTGTTCATTAACAAACACGATTCTGGTAAGATGTCCACAGGTCTGCCAAACTGCAGGCTACACAAAGGGTTAAGAAACGCTGCTCGGAAGACTGTGTTGTAATCCTGGGCTGAGCAGGCACTCTGGGCAGCATTAGACAATGGATATTTGTCACGATCTTTTAATATTAAAAAAAAAAACCTGAGAACTTTCTTTATCCCCAAATGCCCCTGCTCTCAAAAAGGTATATTATTTGCTATTTTTTCATGGCTTCTCCTGAAAGGATCTCCGGGCCTCCAATGAAGACAGTCACATTGTGAAGATTGAAAAACCCAACGAAAGGAGTAAAAGGAGAGCAAGTGGGGCCGCCCACCGGGGCTCTGCAGGCCAGGGGGGCATCGGTCTCCTCCAAGCGGTGGGCTACCTGACGGGCGAGATGAAGGAGTGCAGGAGCTGGCTGAAAGGTAGGCACGTGGGCCCTGGGGAAGCAGCGGCCAGGCCCCGACAGGAGACAGCCTCCCTCCAGCTTTGACTGAGGAAGCTCCCCCTCCACTGTTGGGGTGAGCCCTCCTGAGCTGACTTTGGGGGGGGCATACTATAGAACCCCACTAAAGTGGCATTCCCATGATTTCTAAATTCAGTGCATTTCCCTCGTTTCAGTTCTTTGCAGATTCTTCACTTCTACATGGACGAGGTATAGGACAACCACTTAGCAACATAGAAGCCATTGCCCAAACAAGCTGAATGGTCATTCTGTCACTTTTCTATGACCATGTATTATAAGCCAAGTAAATATTGGCATCTCCCTCCCCAGGGTTTCAGGGTTCTTTCCTTGTAGTGTCTTACTTCTCCTCATTTCCCTAAACTAAATGCTCCAACAAACACCCTTGACCTCCCTGTTCCACCTGCCCTACCTATACAGGCCATCTGGAGCCAAAGCAGAGAATGGGCAGACTTGTGTCCCCTCCTCTATACCTTGCTACCCCCAGGTCCTGTCTCACTACTGATGTTCACAACTGGGCTAAAATTCTTTTTTTCCAGCTTTCTTTCCCCAGACTACCTTCTTTGCTGCTCAGATACCAGCCCTCAACTGAGTCATAGAGCACGACACAAAGAGAATGTCCTTCCCCCTCCACCCCTTCCCTTGCACCAATACATTGTTCTTGGAATGCTCCGGGGGCTTCCTTGCCAATGGTTGGAACAGTGGTGCCTCAGTCTGTGAGGCAGAGACTAACACCTACTGAGGACGGATTGCTGCGCCACTCAGCGATGGGCCGGGGGCCAGGCCAAACGAGGGCACGTACCCTGGCTCACGCATTCCTGTCTGTCTTGGTTGCCACACCAACCAGCGGCCCAGCAGGAAAGCGCAGACTGGGCCCTGCTGATGGCTCGCTCTGCCTGTTTTTCAGATAAGCCGCTGGCCCTCCAGTTCACAGACTGGGTCCTGAGAGGGACTGCTCAGGTGATTTTTGTCAACAACCCCCTCAGCGGGCTCATCATCTTCATAGGGCTTCTGATCCAGAATCCCTGGTGGACGATTGCTGGGGGCCTGGGGACAGTGGTTTCAACCTTAACTGCCCTCGCCTTGAGCCAGGACAGGTGGGTCTCTCTCTATGTGGGGCTTGGGGCTTGGGGCAGACAGGGGTCAAGGAGTTTACTTGAGCGGTCAGCCAACCTTATCCTAGCAGCCAGCCAGGTCTCCTGAGTATCCACTCTGAACAGGTCAGTGAAGGTCCTACAGAATTAAACTACCCCTATGCTCACAGCCAAGGAAAGCACCAGGCTCCATTTGACTATAGAGCCTTTGAGAAACACTCCCACCAAGACAGATGCAAAGAACACTAAGCAGTTCTTCCTGCATGGAGCTTATACTCTGGTTGAGAGGGGTGAGACTAACAGGCAAGACACGTCTCAAAATCAAGCAAGATTGTGTGCAATGGGGAGTTTGGAGAAAGCTGACATCACTAAGTGCTGGGAAGGTTCTGGAAGGCATCCTTTGAGCTAGAAAGCCTGCATATGGGAGAGAAGAGAGAGAAGAGGGGAGGGGGAGGCAGTGCTGAGGTGACATGGAGGAAGGGGAACAAACAGGAGATCTGGGGGACATGGTGGCAGGCCTGGGAGAGGCCACGAGTCCAGTAAAAATAACTAGCATTTTATAGAACTGGACCATTTCCTTCAACTTGGCCCTATTGTTTTCCCAACAATTCCCAAACTTTCTTGACTGCCAGACTCAATCACCTGGGGGTGATTGTTAAGAAACGTATGTAGGGTTGTACACCTGGAAACTATATCATTGTTACCAACCAATGTCACTCAATAAACTTAACAACAAAAGGAAAAAAAGAAACGTAACTTCTCAGCCCCACCCCCACCCCTCCCCACAGAGCTATTCTGGGTGGTGGATGCAGGAGGCCATGCATTCAGTAAGATCCTCCTCCATGCTTCTGGAGGTCCCGGAAGTTTGGAAATGCCCATATTCCTAGTGGGCTTTTATTTTCAATTTTGGAGTCACCAACCCATTTGTGGATCATAAATTAATTGTGAATGACATCATTAAAAATTAAAATAATGGAATTAAAACCATTCAAGTAATCCATACGTAGAAGATAAATATTATGCTGTGAGATTTTTGTTTCATTCATGTTGAGGTGTGTGTGCGACAACTCTGTGTGATCGTTACCACCACCTCACAAGGCAGACAGGGAAAGTAAGAGGGTCCACATTTTGCATCAAGAGAAAAGGGACTGGGAGCATGAGTTGGTCAAAAAAGATGTCACAGCCAGGGTGGGGGAGGGGGCAGCAGGACTTGAGCTTGGACTGTGTCATCTAGGCTGGTGGTCAGTGCTGTCTTCATCGCGTGGACAGAGTGGGCAGCGAGGCCAGTGGTCCCTGGTAAGCCGAGAACAATGGGACTCATCAGGGTCAGTTGTGTTACCACCAACCTCGCACACCCCCAGGTCCCCCTGACATTCCAGATTCCACGGAGGCAAATGCACAGGTCAGCTTGTCGCCACGGGAAGTTGCTCAGGCACCTCTAAGGTGGCTTTGGGGGACCATTCTGATTCACGTTCACACAGAGTGACTCTGTCCCACCCAGGTCGGCCATCGCCTCAGGACTCCACGGGTACAACGGGATGCTGGTGGGGCTGCTGATGGCCGTGTTCTCCGAGAAGTTTGACTATTACTGGTGGCTTCTGTTTCCTGTGACCTTCACAGCCATGGCCTGGTGAGGCACCCCATTCTTTCTGCTCACAGGCTCCCCGCGCCCCCAGAAAATGGTGTCTTACGCTGGATGAGGACATGCGCTGTCATGGGGCCCAGTGTCTTCATAGTCAGGGTGGTTTGGCTCCAAAGACACTATGAAAGCCCATGAGTTCAGCTGCGACCCGAGAGGACTGCCTTTGCTTTAAAGGGACCCTTTAAAGCAGCAAAGCACCACGTGGTTTTTATTGTGCTGATATACTTCCTCGAATGATAGGCTTCATAAGAAAGGCTACCATTTATTGAGTACTCCCTACATGCACAGCGCTAAGCAAGGCAGGGCTATTATTATTCCCGATTTGCAGAAGGGAAGACCAGGGCATGCAGAGGTTAATAACTTGTCCCCCAGCCATACGTTGCACAAGTTACTGTTGCTGGCATTCTGAACCCAGAGCCTGCACTATTCAACTCCGGGTGACATGGGCATCATCTATCCTATGGCCTCACCAAGACCCAAAAGCAGAAAACTGGCCTGTGATAGAGGCAGAGAGCTTTCTTGGAACAGAACACCTATATTTAAAGCCAGAAAGTCTTTGAGAGGCAATCACGTCACTCTGCAGAAGGAAAAAAAGCAAGATGGAAGGATATTACGAGCAAATACTCACTCACTCAGTGCAAGGTACACTAGGCCTTTGACTTATTTGAACCTTTGCTCACTTGAATGTGTAGCAGGTCTGGGGGCATCTATGGCATGTCTGTGTCACGCAGTGACAGGAAGCCTGAGGTGAACCCGTGTCCCCCAAACCCCGTGCTCACCTCCTCTCAGACATGCTGACTGATTTTTAACATCTCAAGAAGTAAATGTCTTACTTTGGTTTCAAAGTCTGGAGTTACTAAAAGCAGTCCATTTAATTTAGTTTAAGTACTGTGCCATTACTTTTTAGTAGTGCTTGCAAATAAATTACTACATTAAGTGTTCTGGGCAACTTATGCTTCTTCTGAGGGTTTCTTCACTTCTTAATCTATCAGGACAAACAGCTAAAACAGTCATTTCTGTGGGGATTTCCTTAATGTCCCCCACAGGCCCCCGCACGAGGGCTAGGGAACGGGTCTCCATTTGCATACATTTGGTTTAGAACTGCACAGATGAAGCCCCTTGGCACAACTCCTCAGCCACACTGCATTGGGTGGCAGTTCATCTACGATGCCCCCACCCCCACCTCACTTCCCACTCTAAAGACTGAGCACTGCCGAGCACCCTCCTCAGGGCTGAGCTCGGTGCTGCTGCTCCAGGTAGTCACTAATCACGTGTAGTCCTTGAAATCCAATCCACAGCCTAGGGAGTAGTAGTGTCGTTTCCCAGGGTTATCCAACAAGCACTTGTCAAGTGCCTGCTTGTGCAGGGACCATTCTAGGTGCTAGGGATCATTGTGAACAAGAGACTGTCTCCGCCCTCTTAGAGCTTACGTTCTTCGTGGCCAAGACAGGAGTGAACTCGTGAACTAGATCATCTCACAATGTGATAAGTACTTAGAGGAAAGAAAAATGGGGCAAATGGGACAGAGAAGGGTATTAAGAGACATGGGTAGTCAGGAAGGCCCCTTTGCAGAGGGGACATTTGACCTAAATGATAAGAAGGCATCTGCCACTTGAAGACCTGGGTAGAGGTGCTGCAGGCGGAAGCAGCAGCTTGTGCAAAGACTTGAATAAGTGTGACGTGTTCAAGGAGTAAGACCAGGGGGCTGGAGCCCTGCCTGGAGCACGAGAGGCAGCAGGTGAGGGCGGAAGTGACCAGGGCCAGACCCTGTACACCCCGTAGGTCCAGAAAGCCTCTGACTTTTTAGTACAACTCGGATGGGAAGCAGTTGAAAGGTTTTCAGCAGAGAAGTGATAGGCTGTGGTTTAAATTTAAATAAATCACTCTGCTTACAGTGCGGAGAATGGATTTTAACTGGAGCAAGAGTGGGTGCTGGAGGCCTAGTTAGGGGTCTGCTGCAGTAACCCATGAGGGGTGACAGTGGTTTGGAGTAGGGTGACAAGAGGCTGGGCTTGGGTATATTTTAAGGGAGGCAGTGTTAACACGACTTGCTGAGAGGCTGTGAAGTGGGGGTGGAGGTAGGGGGGCTGGGGGGCGATCAGACTCAGATACTCCCATAATTTGCCTGAGCATCTAGGTTGATGGAGAAGACTAAGAAAAACAGGCTGGTGACAGGAGACAGGATGCACATGGAGGGTTCTGTTCGGACATATTAAACTTTAGGCTTCTAAGCAGAGACATTGAGTAGCTAGGTAACTGTATGTGCAAACCTGGAACTTGGTGATATGGTCTAGATTTGAAAGCAGAAGCATATAGATCTTTTTGACCATGGGACTAAAGACATGACCCAGAATGAGGAGATTAAGAAGAGAGAGAGAATACGTACCTGGCAGGGAAGATACCATGATCACGAAGGTGGTTTTCCCAGGGCGAAGCTTCTCCATTGCACTCCAGATGTGCTGACCCCTGTGATTTCCCCAAATGTGGGAAACTTGACTGCATAATTTGTGGTAGTGGGGGACTGCATTCGCGCTCTCCCCTAAAAAAAAAAGAGAAAAACAAAAAAGAAGAAGAGAAAGAGAACACAGAAGGGAGAGCCAGAGAATCTTCTGACAGTTAGCGGTCTGGCAGAAGACAGGAAGAACCACTGAAGGAGAGCTGAGAATTGGGAACTGGGGAAGCCGAAAGAAAACTAAGAATATGCAGTGTTGTGCTGACCCCAACGGAATTGTTTCAGTTTAGTTGGAGGCTCTAACAGTCAAATAAAGGGGAGAGGGAATGGCCATGGATTTGGCAAATAGATGTCGCTGGTGAGCTGAACAAGAGCCACCTCCATGGCATGGGGAGAACACGGGATCCGAGTAGGTTTAGGAAGAAACAGGAATTGAATCACGGGACACAGCAAAAATAGACAATACTTTTGAGGAGTATTGCTATGAAGAAAGGCAGAGAAATGGGGTACGAGGTGGAACAGACATCAGATCAAAGGAGGAGCATTTTTAAAGGTGGAAGCTGCTAGGATACGTTTGTGTGTTTATGAGAATGATCCAGAGAAAAGGGAGAGGTTGAAGCTGCAGGAGAGAGAGAGGAGAGGACCGCAGGAGTGAAGTCTTTCAGACAGATTGTGTCCTGCAGTACAGGGGAAATAATTGGCCTGACAAAGGGACACGTCCATCGTATGAAAAGGGCAGAGAGGCAGAGTACGTGGGAACAAGGCAGCCAGAATATAGAACTTGTGGTTGGGAAAAGGAAGCATTTCTCATCTTGTCACTTCTATGTTCTTGAAGTATAAAGCAAGGTGGTTAGCCGAAACCGAAGGGAAGCAGATAGGAAGCTTTGAGCAGAAAAAAAGGAAACGTGGAACAGTTGTGTCCTCCAGCGGGAGAGTTCATCTGCTCGGGAGGTGGAGTAGGCTTTCAGGCAGTCCCACGTGTGACTCACGCTCATTAGTAAGAGTAGACCAATCAACCAGATCATGTAACTGCATGTTTTGTCCATCAGCTCACTGAGTATAGAAGGAGCAGGGGATTAGATGACGAACGTGCCTGGTTCCTTCAGAGGAATAAAAGCCTAGAAAGAGGGGGATGCAAGGAGGGCTCATCGACTTGAGCACTTGCCTTGCAGCCCTGGGGTCCAAGGATCGAATCCTGGCCCCAGCCCGTGTGGACCCATATGCTGAACTGGGGAGTGCCCCCAGTTCAGTTCTCACCAGAGCGAGACCCCGGCCCAGTTCCTGCCCTGTGCAGCCCCACACCCACCTGTGGAATGAAACTACGTGAAAAATTAATGACACACAACTATGGAAATTGCTCTGGGCCCTCCCCCTTCTCTCTCTCTCTCTCTCTCTCTCTCTCTCTCTCTCTGGAAAAAACAGTAAAATAAAATCTTTACAAATAAAAATAAAGAAGCCTAGAAAGAGGAATTACCTGATGTTGCTCTCTCAGTCTGTCAGTGTAAGAACTAGGATTTGCTCCCAGCTCTATCTGGCTCCAGGATCTAGGCTCTTCCCAAGGAAGAGCCCAAGGAGAGAGCACAACTCAAGGTTCCATTTCCACACTTGCTTCCCGGAGCAGCTCCAAGTCCCTGAGCTGAGTGCAAGCCTGTGTCCCTGTGTGACAGCAGCCGCCTCCCGAAAGGTCAGATTCCTGAAAGGGTTTCGTCACTCAGGATAACAGCCATTGCACATCTTGATGATCCAACGGCAATATATGTTTTCTAAGAATTACATTTTGTTTCGTATTCTTGGTTTAAGAAACAAGGAGATATTTAAATTATTTTATAAAGTTGCTTTTTGGGAAGGCGGGATGGCTCAGCAGGTTAAGCTCTCTCTTTGCAGCCAGGGAGACCAAGGATCGAATTCCAGCCCTGGCCCATGTGGATCCATATGTTGAAATGGGGTGTGATTCCCATGTGGAGGGCCTCCAGTTTGGTTCTTGCCCCCTGCCACCCCCAGTTTGGCCCCTGACTCAAAGGGCCATGTCTCCCATGCAGGAGGCCCCCAGCCCAGCTCCCACCCTGCGTGGCCCCCACCCACCTGTGTGGAATGAAATCACGTGAAAACTGATGACATGCAACTATGGAGACTGCTCTGGGCCCTTCTCCTTCTCTCTGTCTCTGTCTCTCTCTGTCTCTCTCTGCCTCTGTCAAAAACAATAAAATAAACCTTAAAAATGTTTTTAATTATAAAGTTTCCTTTCAAAACAACTTATAATGATCTTAAAATTTGTTTTCAAAGGTACAGACTAAACCACCTTAGGCCCAAGCCCAGATCAATGGACCACAGAGTTTAACAGAGCCAGGAATGGCTGTGCCAAGGAGGTGGGCACAGTGGATGGCACAGTGGCCAGAGCTGAGATAGATGGTGTAGCGCTAAGAACGATCACAGTAATTAACCTTTGCTGCTTCCCTCCTCAGCCCAGTTCTTTCTAGTGCCTTGAATTCCGTCTTCAGCAGGTGGGACCTCCCAGTCTTCACGCTGCCCTTCAACATTGCAGTGACCTTGTACCTGACAGCCACGGGCCACTACAACCTCTTCTTCCCCACGACACTGGTGGAGCCTGTGTCTTCAGTGCCCAACATCACCTGGACGGAGATTGACGTGCCCTTGGTAAGTTACCCAGCGGCAGAGGAGGAAAGGGTCGTGCACCTCCACTTGTTCTTTCAACAAACCTTTACTGAAGACCTAATGTGTGCCGGGCACTGGGAATACACGCGGACGGCATTACCCCTGCCTTCCAAAAGCCTACACTCCACACAGAAAACTAGACAGTAAACAAGATGGGTGTTACGCTGACAATACAGAGTGGTGGGCTGGAGAGGGAACTATTACATAATGTGGATAGTTGGGTAAAAGGGCCAGCTGCTGAAATAAAAGTTTAAAATTAAGATTTGGGGGGCAAGGGGAGCCAGGATGGCTAAGTGGGTTGAGTGCTCACTTTGCAGCCCCAGGGACCGAGGATCAAATCCTGGCTCCAGCCCTTGTGGACCCATATGCTGAACTGGGGAGTGCCCCCAGTTCAATTCTCACCGGGGCAAGACCCTGGCCCAGTTCCTGCCCTGTGCAGCCTCGCGCCCACCTGTGGAATGAAACTAAGTGGAAAAACCAATAAATAAATAAATAAATAAATAAATAAAGATTTGGGGGGCAGGGATTTTGGGGGAAGTAGTTGGAAGGAAGGTGAAGTTCTGGATGCTTTTGGTTTTCATCCCTACATCACTCATCACTTTGATCATAAATAAAGCCTGAGACACACGATGAATTGTCATTAGAAGATGGGGTGGGTTTTCACGAGCTTTCCAGACCGGTGGTTCTCCCGGGGACAGGAGGCAAGTCTGCAGGTGTATTTCAGTTGTCACAGTTTGGAGGGGGTGCCGCTGTCATCTAGTGAGTAGATGCCAAACATGGTGCTAAAGAGCCTACAATGCACAGGGCAGGCCCCTCCCTGTGGCACAAAACTGTCCAGTCCAAAATGGCACTAATGCCAAACTCGAGAAGCCCTGCTTCATATCCTCGTGTCACCAATCTACACACTCATTTGTCCTACTGATCTCTAGATGTCAGAGACCAGGATATGTCATGGAGATCTAACACAAGATTAAACATATAGAACTATAACATTTCGGTCTTGTTAACAACCCTAGAGAGAGCCAACAGCTAACACAAAAGCAAGTTTATGATGGATTTGATGCTGTTCTGAGCCCTCAACTTAGCCATTCATTTAAGTCTCATAAGAGCCCCATACTATAAGCACCATCATTATCCCTGTTTAACAGATGAGAAAACTAAGGCAGAGGTTACTTGCCCAACGTCAAACTGCAGCAAGGGCCTGCGCTCGAAGGCCAGGCAGCCTGACTTGAGCCCAGGCTTCAAACCACCACCCCCTTAGTCCATGGCAGAGCCTGTCCCCTCAGCTGGACCCATCCCGGGAGGGGAGTGACAGCACAGCCACCGCATTATTCTGTACCTGGCATGCTCTGTGCATTCCTCAGAACACTGCCTTTATTTTTCACACATCCGTTCTAGCTCACCTTTTTAGAGCAATTCAGAATACTATTTCCATGATCTCCTCTTAGATGTTTGACACTATAACCCAAGACCTCGACTATCGTTCATGCAATCTAGTTTCCCAGCCTCCCCTCCCAGCCAAGCCCCTCCTCTAGATGCGCTCACAACTCCATGTGCTCCTGCTCTGGGTGTTCAGTTCCAGGCCCAGCGCTCTGGGGCCAAGTGAGCAGCACAGGTCCTGCAGGGACAGGCATACTGTAAACCTGAACCAAACAGAAAAAAGAAGGCTCCTCTGCCCCCAGGAGCAAATGTTGTCCCCAACAGCACAGACAACCTTTACAGTTTCTGTCTTTTTAAAGTCATGTCTGCAGCTGGGGTTGCTGTGGGATCGGAAGCAGGGTTAGGGTCTAAATGCAAGAAAACAGAAAAAACAGAACCCTGCATTTGAGGGAAAACCACCCCCTCCGATGGAAGACAGCTGGGGTCTTTGATGGAACAGTCAATGATGGGCCATCTGGCAATTAGGCACACACAGCCTTCGGGTCATAGACCCACTGTCCCTGCGCCCTACCCATGAGACATGGGCTGAGTGACAGCCGCAGTGACATGTGGCCCCGCACTGTGAGGCTGTCCCGCCCAGCACTGAGGGGACCAGGGTGGAGAGGACCCCAGAAAAGAGGTGCTTCTTGCTCATCTTCAAAATCCACAGGAAGTGGTAGGATCCAAACCCAAACCCCCAGAAGCCCAAGCTCACCCTCTGAGCTCCGCATGACTCCCCATCTCTGACAACCGGCTCCTTCTCTATACCATCCAGATGCGCGTCAGAAAGAATTGATGCCGTTTCCCGCTTTCTCTTTAAAACAATTTGGGGAGTGGTTTCCCATTGATCGAACGCGCATGTTATTACTTGAGGATTATACGGAGCATGAGGAGGCTGGTGATCAGTAAATTTCCACACACACCTGACTGCCCTTCACACCAGGGTGTCCACAGCGGCCCTGGGGGCAGTGTGGAGTGGGGGGCAAGCCCCTGGCCTTGGGGGTGGTGGTGGACACTGTTCACGGGGTTAAAATATGGATCCCTGCAGAGGGAGCGTCATTCTCAACCCCGGCTGCATTCCAAGGCAGCTTGCTCCCTCATTCCTCTCATTCTTGACTGCTTGGGCTTAAAACCTGTTCCCAGCTGGGAAGGTGGGAGGCCCCTCAGCGTCTTGCATTCTTGAGACTTAGGGAAGTCATGGGATATTTAATGGAGTAGATTTCCAGCCTGTTCCGCACCCTGAAGCTGAGTTCCCTGGACTGATCCGAAGTGTTTTCAGGGTTCCTTGAAGGAAGACAGGGCCCCCACCCTGCCACTCCTTGGACCAATTGATGTCCTAGCCCGAACAGTGTTCAGTGATAAAAGGCCACCCCTTCAGAAACAGGGGTGGACAAAGCCTAACATCCTTCCCGGACTCCTCAGACAAGGAAAGCAGACTAACTTCAGAGTTCAAGCCAATTAGAAAGTACATTTCATCAAAGGGATGAAGGCAACTAACTCCCAGCATCTGTAACTGATCTATTGGTCCCCAAACTCTGTTGCACATCAGATTCTCTAGGGCCTCTGTCATGAGCCAAACCCGTTATAAATGGGTGTCTGGGGAGGAACCAGGCATCAGTATAAAATGTGCACAGTAGACTCTCCATTAACCAGAACTCAAGCAGCTGTACTCTTTTCCTTGCCAGTTACTTGAGAGCACCAGTTGTATGCGTTTTGGTTAACGGAGAATCTATTTATATTTCTCTGGCATCTACCAATCCCCATGGGTGCTGGTTCACTAAGAGTCTACTGAAAACATTTTTAAGATCTTGAGATGATGCCAATGTACTCAAAGTTTGGAAGCCACTGAGCTCATCAATACATAGTTGTTAAGCACCTATTAGGTACCCAGTCATAACAGAGCCCTGGTACTGGAGGGAAAAGTGGCAGGATTTTAAAGCTAGAAGAGCTTCTGCTACAGGCCCCTCCTCATATTACAGAGGGGGGCACCAGAGCCCAGGCCAGGAGGTGACGTGCCCATGGTCTCATAGGACTGTGTGCAGAGTCACCCCCGAAAGCTAGAGCCCTCCCCCAACAGGCTAGTGCTCTCCTCGCCTGCTAATCTCCCTCCTTGCCTCCTGGCCCTCAAGGACAGCCAAAGCATGCCTAACTCAGCTTGAGCAGGGAAAGGCCATCAGCCATCACTGTCAGTCATCTCCAGTTCCAACGTGACGCAATGGCCCAGGCTTGGGGTGGTTGGGCTTCACGCTCCCTCCAGCTGGTCTTCATGCCACCTTTCTTCAATGCGAAGTGCTCCTCAAAGCAGCGAGAGCCACTCCTCCTTCCTGGGGCGCCAAGACCCCCAGGGGAGCACTGACTGTGCAGCAGCCACCGACAGACAAGGGGTTCAAGCTCAGTGGCTGCAGCCTGAGCTTCACCATGTGTGAGCTGGGTCACTTTCAGTCCAATCACCCATCAGAATGGCCCAGAATATTTCCAACATTCCTGGACTATTTTAAGGACTTCAGAAAGTCCAGGGGTGGCGAACCTTTTGGCGATTGAGTGCCAAAGTTTATGAAATAAGAGTATACTCGCTCAACTCGCGTCCCAACCCATCGAGTGAGATAGAGGTATCGATTATTTTTATGTCTATAAGAGCATAAACAATAATTTTTTAAATGGTATTCACAGCTCTGTGTGCCGAAATAATTGCTCTGTGTGCCACTTTGGGCACGCGTGCCATAGGTTCGCCACCCCCAGTCTAGACTCTAGAAATCCCCTAGTGCCCTGAAACCCCCAGTGGCAGTCTGGACAGGAGGTGTCCTCTGGTCCCCTCAAAGCTGAAGTCAAGAAGCCACGTGTCACCTGTAAGTACCCTGCCCGGCCCCTGTGTTTGGGGGGCCCTGCGTGGCTTGGCATGAGGGATGCTCAGATGACTGCCAGGTAGTGGAGTGAGGAACGATTTGTTCCAGCTCATGCCCTCCCATCTTCTCTCACACACTGGACGGCACAGCCATCCTTTCGTTCCCCCCCATTACCCACCCCACCACCCCAGGAATGGCTGAGTCCTGACCCCAAGGCCTGCTCTTTGCATTATCAGCCCACACTCCAGTGACCTGGCTTCTGTTGACTTTGCAGCTGCTACAAGCCATCCCTGTCGGGGTCGGCCAGGTGTACGGCTGCGACAACCCCTGGACGGGAGGTGTGTTCCTGGTAGCCCTGTTCATCTGTTCGCCACTCATCTGCTTGCACGCAGCCATTGGCTCAATCGTGGGAATGCTCGCAGGTAGGACAGGGCCCCACTCAGCAGGGACAATTTTCCTGAGGTCAGTCTCCCCCACGCAGCAAATAGTCCAGACTTACTGTCTTCACTAGAATTGCTCAACACTCTCAGGGTTAGGGGCTTACATTGCTCCTTCTTGACTCCCCAAAGGCAGCAGATGGCAACAGCAGGATGTGGGGAAGATGCAAGGGGAGTGAAGACAGGTTGGCCTGCAAACTGGGCCCCTAGGCACTGAGGATGGGACAAGCGGGGGGGGGGGGGGGAGCAGTCCCAGCCAACTGGGGCATAAGTAACCCAGCACTGAAATTCGGAGGAAGCGAAAAGGAAAAATGTCCTCAAAGATTGGATTGCCATTTGACACATGTGACTTAATTATTTCTGCATATATGTATATGTATGTACACATATTTACATATATGTATGTGGACATAGAGCCAGAAATTAGAGTTGGGGGAATTGGAAACTGGAGCCTGTGGACTTATTCCAATATTGTTTCCAAAATGTCTTGGAAGCAGAACTTGAAAACCAAGTATTTGGAACTAATTTCAAACATCAAAAAAATTACAAAAATAAAGGTAGCCCAAGAGTAATGGAGAAAATTCTTTACCCAGGTTCAGCTATTATTCACATCCCACCTTTGTTGTATCGTTTTTCTACCCACGTGCATATGTGGACATACACACTTTTTCTGCACCTCCTTGAAGCAGAATGTTTCCATCTTTCTTGCTAAAAATGCAGTTGCTCCGCCCTAAGGAGCAGGGAGGGCCTGGCGTCCACCACCTTGGCCTCCCTGCCCCCTGGAAGTAGTCAGAGTTCTAGGGAAAATCTTTGTGAAGCAGTTTGGAAACCACTGCTCTCTTCCCGTTGTTGGTTTCCTAAGACCGGAGGCCATTTGTAGGAGCTCCTTTGATGGGTAGAAGTGGGGATGTGGGGGGAACAGCCAGAGTGAGGCCACCCTGAGAGTCCTGGCACCAGCCACAGGGTGGCCTTGGTGCTGTGACTCAGAACCAGCCACAAACATCACACCTTGTCCCGCAGCCCTGACGGTGGCCACGCCCTTCAAGATGATCTACATGGGCCTCTGGAGCTACAACTGCGTCCTCTCCTGCGTCGCCATCGGTGGCATGTTCTACGCCCTCACCTGGCAGACCCACCTGCTGGCCCTCATCTGCAGTGGGTATTTGGGGAAGCTGACAACCAAGTCGCTCTGCCATGCTTCCCTCCCCACTTGCCCTGGGTGATATGAACCTCCCAGTGACATGAATCAGAACTGAGCAGCAGTGACAGAAGGACCGGTGGCTTGGGTTTCTAACAGCTGGGGGACTTGCGATGCCTCCTCTGTCCGATGAAGTCACAAGCCCTATGGCTGTTGTTGTATTTACACAGCCTTGGGAAACTTACAAGGAGAGCACACGTGCGTTTCCTGCTCTCAATAACTCCTCATTCAACAGCTATGTGTAGGGCACCACTCCGTGCCAGGCCCTAGGCGAGGCATGACACACGCTGTGGTGACCACATCCTCCTGAGGACGTGGTCTAACCGAAGAGAAGTCATTGCATAATTATTGAAGTTGTGATGTCTCAAAAGATTGTTGGGAAGGTCTAGTGAGATGGTATATCTGGGAGCACTGGGATCTAAGAATATTGTAACATAGTTCTACGGAGGCTTGAATTCCATAGAGTAAATGGAGAACGCTCTGTCCAAAGAGAAATTGGTCACAGTCCTTTATTGTACCTGCACCCAGCCCCATGCTCTGTGCTATATATCCTCCCAAGATCACCGCCAGACATAAATTGTCAGCCCCACTTAACAGATGAGGAAATGAGACTCGGAAGGGTCAAGGAAATGGCCCTAGGACACAACTATTAATGGCAGAAGCGAGATTCAAACCCAGTCCCATCGTTCCACCAGCCATCCTGGCTTGGAGTCTTCTCTGAAATAACAGACCTTTAATATGCAAAGCTAGAGACAAGTAAAAGGCAGAATAGCACCCAGAGGAGCTTTTCTTTTGTTTCTTTCACCACTTAAGTGTGGAAACTCAAAGTGTTTCCCATGTGCCTTGTACCCCCTTTAGCATCCAGCACGAGGATGGACATAGAGAAAGAAAGCGCAGTAAATATTCGTCATTCAAAAGTGCCAGGTATTGTCAGGTTCTGACTGGAGCTGCCTTCGACCTTCAGAGCAGAGGCAGATTCCTGTGCATCGAACCATCTGAGGGCTGCAGAGGGAGGCTGGGCTTTAGCTCAGTGCTTTCAGGGTGAGATTGGATAGGCAAAGCGAAGGGAAGGAGGTGTTCTGAACAGAGAAACAGCAAGAGCAACCGAGCAGGGGCAGAAGGAGCTGGTCCAGAGGCACCAGGGGTGGCAGAGCTCCCCTAACTTTCCTGAGGGGCCCCAGCCTGTGGTTGAACCCACATGCCTGGCTCCTAGAGATGAGCTCATGAGTCCAATACAGTCCAGCCATAATGGGACTTGATGAGGGTCCAACAGCATCATGGTCACTCAGAATCTTGGATAGGAGGGGCCTTATCTGGAGCTCATATAGTCGGACTACTCACCCCCCAGACAAGTAATCACCCAGCCATGCAGCCTGTGCTAGACCATCCCCCAGGTCAGTGTGGACAAGCAAATTATACTTAATGACCCCTGACTCTGTGCAAGGCCACCAAGGAGATGGGAGAGAGTAAGAGATAGAAGCTTTAGTCTCTGCCCTCAGAGAACAGTCTGATGGGGGATGGGCCACACCTACATGCAAAGATAACGAATAACAGCAGACACGCATGCCGGATGTCAGGATGTGGTGTTGACCCCAAGGCCACTGGAGACAGGGTGGGACCCCTACTCTTGAGAGGGGTGCAGGCGGGCCCTGGGAAGCTGACTCGATGGTCCTTGTTCTTCCACAGCCCTGTTCTGTGCGTACATGGGAGCAGCCCTCTCCAACATGATGGCGGTGGTAAGTTTGGATTTCCCTGGACACTGTGCCCTTCTGCAACCAGGGCTTCAGCACATTTGGAACCTTGTGGAAGAACCTTGAGCGGGTTATGGTAGTTGGTGCTCTACACAATGCCTTTGTCAAGGTTTATCGTAACCAGCAGTGGGGAACATGGATGGACAGAGGACTTGTGTTTGGCTGGAGGTGGGAGATCATCCATTCCTAGACCAGTTTTGAGCCACATGATTTAAAGATTCTGATTGTGTCCAAAAGTGATAGCACTTCAAATCCCTAGACCAACGAGTCTGACATGAGTCCAGACACCAATGCCATCGCTAGGGGAGGATCCCCGTTCTCAAGCCCTTCCCACACCCCCCAGGGTCCCTGGAGCCTAGGGACATTTTCAGACCCCAGTGCCTTTGCTTCCAGGTTGGTGTGCCACCAGGTACCTGGGCCTTCTGCCTTTCCACCCTCATCTTTCTGCTCCTGACAACCAACAACCCCTCCATCTACAAGCTCCCCCTCAGCAAAGTCACCTACCCAGAGGCCAACCGCATCTACTACCTGACAGTGAAAAGCAGTGAGGAGGAGAAAGCCGCCAGCGGTGACTAGCCAAGTTCCAGGCAGAAACGCTCTTTGCCTGGACCTTTTGCCTGATCCCTGTGGTCTCATTTCTGGGTCAATCAGCTGCAGCACGCACCTTCTTTGCCTCGCCTTGCATCTGTGTGGAACCAAACACACCTGTCCCTTCCTTTCCTGGTGCTGGTTTTCTCCCCATGCCCAAACCGCCATAACTCTCCACGGTGTGACGTCAGAGTAAGTGGGCCATGAGCTTGCTGGAGTTAGAAGTAAAGCATGTATTTTAAATGCCATCGGTTTAAAACAGAAACTATTTGTATTGGGTCTTTTGGGAAGGTGATTAAGAGATCATCTGGGCATGCTCAACTAAATAATAGATTCTGTGAAAGTGGGACTTGCTGAGTGGCCCCTAGACAGGCACAGAGTGGTTGTAAATTCAGGGGACACGTGCTAAGAATTGAAGGCGCCATAGTGTGCAGAGCTAAGGGCCAATGGGCACATCTGACTTTATAGGAAAGGGAAGGATCTCACACTGATAAACTTTTAAAGTCAAAACAGCAACTTTAAGCAGAAATTTTAGTTGAGGAAAGTAACTGAACTCGATGTGGGAAAAGCTGAGGAAATGTACTACTTTGTCTTATTTGCTTGTGAGTTTTAGAGGCTCTATGAGGTCTATGATACTTAAATAATTAGTCTTGACTGTAGAATGACAAACAATTATCCATGCACTTCATAATTTGGCTTCCCACTTAACTTGCATTCCATCTTTAGTTATATATAGATAAGGGGTTGACAAACTTTTCCTGAAAAGGGTCAAATATTGTCAGCTCTGGAGGCCGGAACCTCTTTTGCAAATACTCAACTCTCACTGTAGCGAAAAACACCTTTCAATAGTATGTAAATGAGTGAGCATGGCTGTGTTCCAATAAAATTTTATTAAACAGGCAGCAAGCTAGATTTGGCCTATAAGCAATAGTTTTCCAGTGCCTGAAGATGATCAACATAATAATAATTGGAAGCTGATGGGCAGGCCCAAAGAACATCAGCAGGTTCTTCGCAACAGACATACCACAGAGGCACTTACACACTGGGTGATGGTGTGAAGGTTCTTCGGCTATGAAGGGGACTCAAAATGAGATTAATTTGACCAGAGTCAGGAAGATCTGCCCTGAGGCTCTCAGAGAATTGACAGACCGAGAGCTGTACACTAGGGGTGCCGTTTTAAACTGTCTCTCCGGCCACATAAATGTCAGGAACAACACCTGAAGCTCACCATCTTCAGTCCCCTCTACCACCAAGCACACCACGAGAGGAAGGGAAAACTCTGACCCTCCACTGCCGGAGTTTCCAGCAGGAAGGGCAGGAGGCTTACGGAGTCAGCGCTGGGAGGGGGTGTGAAGGCGGTGCGGTCCTCCTGTCCTCTGATGCATGAATGCCTTTACAGGGAGAACAGGGGTTTCAGTTCCCACCAGGCTTCCAGACAGGGCCCAATCACCCACAATGGAAGGGAGACCCCCAAGGTACTCTAACCAGAGATCATAGAACCACAGGTAACCCCGCAAATTGCCCTAGGAAATCCCCTCTTCTCTCCGGCAAGCCCTTGAGAAGCTCCACCCAAGCCTTTGTTATGATGGGAACTGTCTTTTATTGGATTTCCAGAAGAGAAAAATCTGTGGGATATGAAAAAATTCTTTCAAATCACTTGGATGTTATCTTTTCCCTTCCCCTCTCTTCCCACCCCACTTCATAGTTTGTCATTTACACGGTACCACCTTCATCACAGGGATCTGGGTTTGGGTTGTTTTTTCTCCAAAGTTCCCACTTTAACCCCCTTAGGAATTGAATGGTACCAGTGTTGCAAGCTGCCAAACGAATTTGAAGACAAATGGATAAAAGCTAAGTTAGTCCCAGAGAAAGGAAAAAAATATGTCCTGCAAGTCTGGAAAAACCACACCCCCCCCCCCCCAGAGTTCTGTAATTCACTATGACCAAGATGGCCAGTTACTAACATAGAAAGAGAAAAACAAATTATCTACTAGTTTGATAGAAGAAAGAAGTGCCTGGATGAAGTATTGTTAATCTCTGAATTAGCTTACCAAGAGAAGTCAAACAGGAGTGATAAAATGTTTTGAATCCATCTTTTGGGGGCTAAGATGCAGAAAATTGATGGTATTTCCCAAATGTGGTTAAACACACTCCTCCTGGGAGCAGAACAAATCTCATGAAGGCAGGCAGGTGGACAGAGAGAGTGTCTCTCTCGTGGGCATGGATAAGTGGGGTGGGGCAGAAGTGAAAACCCCACCCCTTTAAGAAAAGCCTGCCCAGTACAGGTCACCCTGTCCACAGGCCACGGACAGGTGTCCAGGTGTCCTCTGAGGGAGCCCGAATAGTCTAATGGGACAGGACAGCTTTCTGGAGTGACCTTGTCTCGCCTTCACTAGCATGTCCCCATCTCACCAACTCCTGAATGAGTAGAGCAGGGCTCTAAACTCACAGATCCTCGCCACCAACATGAGGTTGCATGGAAGCAGGCCACCAGGAGGGGAAAAGCGGGCTTTGAGGCCCATAGCTCAGCTGTTTAACTCTATCACCTGGAACTGCTGGCAGAAGCTCTTGGTTATATGAACGATAGTTGAACATAAGTATTTAAGGCTAAGCATTAATAAGCCATCATTAAGAGAGTAGGAATGTAAGTGTGGGGTTGGGAAGAAGGTGGCTTTAGAAGAGACACTGTCTTAACTCTCTTCTTCTGTCACTGACCCCTCCCCAAATCTTCTCATCTCTCCTCCCTTTGGTCTCACCATCTCCCCCTCCCATTTTTATCCTCTCTCCCACACTAAAGACTTCTCCTATCAGCATGAAACGGTGTTGTGTTGCTGCAGTTTTATGTGATCAGTCTCGAATCACCTTTCCAATCTCTTCCATGATAATAGACAGAGTCAAGTTTTCTACTTCTCTTTGGTCAAACTCAGAGTTTGTTTGCTAGAAAATAATCCATATTCTTTAGTTTTACATTTTTGTTGACAGAGTTACTCATAACATTCTGACAATTTCAGTCTCTTCTTCTGTATCTGTGACTTTGTCTCCTGTAATTTCTAATCTCACGTAAATTTGCTCTCTCTTTTCCTTAATCGGGTTTGTGAGAGATTCCTCCATTTTATTGACCATGTCAAAGAAGCAGTTTGAAATGTATTTGTCCTTTCTGCTTGCTTTGGTTTGTTTTCTATTCTATTGAGTTATTTTTCCTGTTTACTCATGGTTTATTTAAATACTCTTTTTTTCCTAATGTTTTAAAATTGGTATAAAGTTTCTTCATTTTAGATCTTTCTCCTTAACAACAAAGGCATTTAAGGCTATTAATTTTCCCCTGAGTACAGCTTTAGCTTTGTATGTAGATTTTAGAATAAAGTATTCTACTTTCATGAGCTTTTAAATAGTTTGTAATTTTAGTTTTGATTTCTCTTTGATCCAAGTATTTTTTAAGAATATGTTTTTCAATTTCTAGCAGTTAAGATCTTTTGATATTTTAAACTTTGTATATCTGGTTTTATTGAATTACAAACAGAGAATATGGAAATTAAAATTTTATTAAATTTTCTTTGTATTCAAGCACTTGATTGATTTTGGACACAAAATGCAAAATTTGTATTTGAAGAAAATACATATTAAATTGGTTGATTAGTTGCATCATTCAATTCTATGTGTTTATTTTCTTGTCTATGAAATCTTAATTCTGAAAAGGGTTTATTAAAATTCCACTATAATGCTATGGTTTTATTAAACTCTGAATTTCTTGACATTTGTTTCATATATTTAGCTGCTACAATTTTTGATGTCTATTGATTATCATTTATTCTTCATAAATTTTATTTTTTAATATTACAATCTACTCTTTTTTATCTTTATTGGTGTTTAACCTCATTCCAACATATCTAACATTACTGTTGCCACATCTACTTTGTTCCCTGTATTTTCTTATTCCTTTGTTTTAACCTTTATCATTTCCTTTTAACTTTATCATTTTCATTTTTCTCTATTTCTTAAAAATAACATAGACTAGGGGAAGCCGGGATGGCTCAGTGGGTTAAGTGCTCACTTTGCAGCCCCGGGGACTGAGGATCGAATCTCAGCCCTGACCCATTCGGACCCAGCTGAACTGGGGAGCTCCCCCAGTTCGGTTCTCACCGGGGTGAGACCCCAGCCCAGTTCCTGCCCTGTGCAGCCCCACCCACCTGTGGGATGAAACTATGTGGAAAAACCAATGACGTGCAACTATGGAGACTGTTCTGGGCCCTCCCCCTTTTCTCTGTCTCTGTCTCTGTATCTCTCTCTCTCTGTCAAAAACAATAAAAAATAAATCTTAAAAAATAATAATAATAATAACATAGACTAATGTTTTACTTTAATAGGATAATTCAATCTCTTCACATTTAGTGTAACTATGCTGTTTGATTTCTTCCACTTTATTTGTTACTATTTCTTTTTCATTATTGCTTTTGCTTTTTCACTTTCTTCATTTTACACCTTTGATTATGTTAGTAGCTTTTTCTTTCTTCCCTTTATTTATTTAGAAATTCTGTTGTTCTTTTCCATTTCACAAGTGGTTACACCCCTTTCCCAACACTCATAATCAAAAGTATGTTTCTCTATTATTATATAAAAACAAGATGCTGAATAAGATATCTCATTTCTCTAATGCTCCTTCCTCACCCTGAGGAATGAAAACCTTTATACTGCATTTACAATTCTTTTTCCCAGCCTGCCAGCCCTAGCACAATTTTCTTTTCTAGTATCTCACACCCCTAGATTTTGCTAAGATCATTTATCATTTTTATGTTTTTCCTCTTACAATATCTTTTTTTTTTTTTTTTTTTGCAAGAATCCTTACTTAGCCCCTCTCTCACATGTTCACTGTAATTCTATCATTATCTATTTGGAGTTCACTATTTACGTTGGACATGTTATCATTTATCACTGTTTCTCTGTTCTTCGCCTTCCCCTGTCTTGTGACCTTTGTTCTGATTCATTAATTACCAGTTCAAGACTCTTTCTTGACCATTTCTTCAAATAATATATGAAACAATGCAGGTGACATGTTCTCTGACCCTTCACATGTCCACAGTTTTTCTCCTGGTGAATGAATGACATTCTGGCTCGGTGTGGGGTCCCCAGGCTGCAGTTTTTCCCCTCACTTGTCTGTAGCTGTCGCACTTTCATTTTCTGACTTTCAAGTGTTACAAGTGAGAACCCTAATGTCAGTCTCATTCTCTCCCCTCTGTAAACAACCTGTTTGTTCTTTCTAGAAAGTCGTATGATTTTCTCCTATCCATATGTCAGGTCTCCTTGATTCCTGCTCCAAACTGTTCACCTCCTTCACAATTTTGTCACTTATATTTGTGTTCTACTTTGAGATATTTCTTCCATGATCTTGCAGACCACTCATTTATATCCCAATAGTAACCTTTCTTTCCTTCATTTCAACAGATAAAAGTTAAATTTTTTAATTTAAAAATAAGGTTTTCATTTCAGAATGTCTTTGGGATGGATACCAAAATTGAATCTCCGTGTGTCTTTAAATTATTCTTTTGTTGTTATCTATCTTCTCCTCCAAAAGTCAGATATAGCTTCTGGTAACTTGAGGCCTCAAATTTCTGCCTATTCCCCTTATTCCACGACTGATGGGCACCTGTATTGGTTGCTCAGGGACATTTGCCAACTTTCATGAGCCAAGTCCCTAGGAACTCTGCCTTGTGGTGTAACCTCATTCACTCATTCATTCAGAAGACATTGTATGAGGAACTATTAATATGTTACTCAGGCCTTCATTTGACAACAAACCAGGAAAGAATCAGACCAGTTCCTGCCTTCAAGGAATTCATTTTATGGGGATTTGCTTGGCCAGGTGAGTTGTCTCACCTGAGGGCGAAAATAAGGAACCCACCACGGATAGCCTGAGCCACAAAAATTCACAGAATCAGTTCCATCACTTTGAATGAATTATCTGGTTGGGTTGGTCTTCTGTTCAGGAAAAGATTTTAAGGGACCCAGGACATTTCTGAGCCTCTTCTCTTTATCTTGCCATTACCTGCTGCCTGAATATTCCCAGCCATCCCTTCAGTTCAAGGCTTTGAACCTCTTAAAATATAAACAGTCCGGGGAGGGTATCACAATAAGCCTGATTGCTCATTTGCATCTTAGGCTAAAGCAATCATTTCTGAGAATAGGTTGCATGAAAAAGGAGGAGAGAGTACAAAATAAAAATGGGTAGCACATTCTAAGAGCATCTTTGGGAAGCTGAGATGAGGTCTGGAGTCCCCTCATCACCACAGGAATTATAGTGAAGATTCTGTATTTGTCATAGAGAACAGAAGTGGCTGGGACCATGATGGTCTGCTATGTGAGTTCACACATGTGGAAGAAGTCTATTTACTCAACATTACCTCAGAGCAAAGGCCACCAGAAGGGTCTCTGATAAGCAGGCAGACTTTGAATCAGTGGACAGGGGTGCTCTTTAACCACGACACTTGCCATTAACAGCGGCTGTTTTGTGAAACCCTGATTCCCCTGCTCTGGTAGTGCAGGCGTAGGAACCGGATGCCAGCTGAGGATGCTCGCTGTAGGTGGGGGTGGACCCGATGGCCACTGTCAGTTTTCTCTTCCGACTCCAAGTTTCTGAGATTCTACGGACCCGATTCATACAGAGGAATGAGGAGGAGGCATCACTGAGGTAGCAAAAAGTTAAGAACACAAAAATTAAATGTACCAAAAATATGTCATTGTAGACTTTACAGCTTTTCCAAGAGCTTAGCCAGTTAGCCATGTGGCCAGTTTACTATAATGTTCAACATGGTGGCTTGTGTGGATGCAAGCTGAGGAACCAACATCACTTACCTGTGCCTTGTCCTGGAACTTCTCCCAATCACTCATCCCTCTCAGGGGGTTCTTCTTTGGGCCAACCCATTAACATCTGCCCATTAAGAAACTCCGTGTTCCTGGCCTGTATCTGTGACTACATCAAACCTGTGTGCTTCAAATTGTTTGTGCTTCCTGTAGGAGTTTTTGTTTTCTCGGGTCATAAAGGTTACGAGGGCCTGGGGACAACTATAATCTAAAACCAGGTAGGAGTAGGTAGTTTCAGTGCAGCTATGATTTCTACTCAATAAAGCACAGTCTCCTTTGGCAACTTTAAAGGCCTTCACTTCTTATGTGAGATTTTTTTGACTTGCCTGGGTTTTCCTGACTCTTGCCATTCAGAGAAGATAAACAAATCCATAGGGAATCCTTCTGTCCCTAGTGGAACTAGACTTCCAGAGTCCCAAAGAAGGAGGTAAGGAGCTTGTCAGAAAAGTCCTTCTTAAACTCTGTGAATTGATAACTAGGAGCCCCCAGCCCCCGCCTACAGCCATACAGTCTGCTGGAATAGAAGGAAGTAAAGGAAGTGGCTCTTTGGAGAATTTTTAGCTCAGCTTGCATTTATGCCTCATGAACTCTGGCCTTTTCCTTAGGACGAATCTGAATTCTGCAAGGTTTGCGGTCAGTGCAGCTTCCTCCCTCTATGAGGCTGCAAATGTGAAGTTAAAGGGAGTCATGAGCATTGTGAAGAAAACTTAGTTCTGAAGTGAATTCGGATTGGCTGAGCCTTCAAGGCCATCACCTGTAGGTATAGACAGATTTGGGAGCCGTTGGCATCTGAGCTGCCTTCCTCAGTGAGACCTGTCACAGACAAGATTCCATTTTGGTCTTCTACCTTCCTTCCGGGAGGCACGTGATTGCCCCACCCTACATCTAGTGCGCATGCCTGATAGTCACGACACTGCCACTGGCTCATGAAATGCCCTGTGAACTTCCTGGATGGCTCCTCAGAGTAATCCTTTCCTCCTGTCTTTTCAAATCGGTGACATGTGGTGCCTGTTACTTCTGGCAGAGATGCTTAGAGGGCTGGGGCGAGGGAGCCACAAGAAGTTCAAGAACCCTCAGGAGAGACCAGAGCTAGAGGGCAAGGGATAAACAGCTAGGGCTGAGCCAAGCCACCAGCCAATGGGGGACAAGGGAGGATGTCATTAGCAGGTAGCCATGGGTCCTGAATTTGCAACACTAAGGGAGGTCCCCCTGCGCAGGGCACAGGTCTGCAGTCAGTTCCCCACCTGTCCCTGGTATTTGGGGCCTGCCAGTTCCTCTCCCTCCCGCCACCCCTCCCCCCAACCCACACTGTTGTTTGCTTTGCTCCTTCTGAAGGCCCTCCGTGATCAAGACCCCTCTTTGGTAGTTCCAGAACACCTGGCACTGTGGTCAGGGGGGCTTTGACGTCAGTGGGGAGTTTGTCTACTCAGGTGTAGCTAATTTCCTCAGTGTGAGGTTCTGTTTCTGAACCTGCGCAGGCCACCTCACACCCTGTCACAGAATGGACACAAGCCCAGGGAGGGGGTAAGGCTTGACGCATCACCCCACAAAGCCAAACACAACATGTTTGGATTGGGCCCCTTCCCCAAACTCCAGCCCGCTAGACACCACGGCCTCATGGGAGGGCTGGCATCCGTCATATATAGAGCTCAGTTCTTTCTGGAGTCGGGGGTTAGGTCACACCCTTCTTGCCTGAGAGGGTCCCGTGGGGAGTCCTCCAGGACATCAGTCAGTAGAAGTCAGGAGGAAACGTCTGAAAATTTCCACAGAATTAGAAAGACAGCCTTTAGTTTGGGGCTGTACAGAAATTTCCATCGAGATGCTGATGGCAATACAGCTCCCCAGCCTGTGCCCTGCTTGTATGAGGAATTGAGTGAGTTTATTGAGGCTGGAAGGCAAATTGGCCCCCTGAGGAGACAACCCTTAGATGAGTGCTGTCAAGGCAAAGACTGGACTGAGAGTCCCAGTAAGAGGAGTAACTGGATGGTAATGCCTGAAGGAGGACAGGAAAGCTACTGCTAGGCAGTCTCCAGCTCTGTCCCTTTAAAAGAAACCTGCCTGCTCAAGCCAGGTCAGGAAACCATGGTGGCCAGAGCCAGGATTCCCCAGCAACTTAGGGACTAATCTTGTGTTGGGAAGGCTGGAGAGAGTGTCAGCAAGCTGCAGAAAGAGCGTTTGTCTTGCCTCCCCCTCCTCCATGGTGCCCCTCCTGGCCTGGAAGACATGCGCTGGGCCTAGAGTTAGGAAATGCACAGGGAACCTACAGAAAGTCAGCGAGAGGAGGGGCGAGGGGGCTCCAGGAAGTGAAGGGGTTTGGGTCTAGGGAGAAGTTCGACGCCTGGCACTGAGGACCAGAGACGCTGCCCAATCAGAAGGAAGCTCCTTCCCACATCCCCATGCTCTAGCTTCCTCCGGCCCTGCGCAGGACATCACAGAGAGTCCAGGTAAGAGGTCCTGGGGGAGAGAAGTGGGCTAGGTAGACCCCCAATCAACAGGGCCATCTGACTTTTCCAAGGAAAAGGGGAGAGCCGATCTTTTCCTGTTCCTTTCTTCTGCTGAGCTGCAGTATCTGGGGAAGGCCAGTCCTGAGATGGGGAACTCTACTAAGAACTCCAAAGAGAGTTTAGATTCTGGAAGCTTCCAACTGGAAGAGCTCTTTGTTTAATAGTTCAAAGCCCTCAATTTATAGTTGAGGAAATCACAGCTTGCTCAAGGACCTGTCCAGGTGACAAAAGAGCCTGGACAAATGTCCAGGTGTCTTGCTCACCTGGTGATGGATCCACGTTAATCCATCAGCCCTCAAATCCCCTCGCCATCATTTCTGCCCTCTGGATGCGCCTTCATATTATTTGTCATCCTTTGCATAATTCTGTAACCCACAGCCCTGGCATTAATGTGGTTCCTCGGGCAGCATCATGTTGAGCTGTGGGATGCTAATGAGGGGAATTTAAAAAGCCTCCTCCCGGGAGTCATTCCCTACTGCTTCCAGGGTGGTGGGACCTGGTCCAGGCACCTTAGCCTCTCTCTTCAGCTTTTGGTCCCTCCCACACATGTGCTGAGAGAACTAGACCACCTCAGTGTCCATGAACGTCCTACCATCCCAGCTTACTAGCCTTTCTTCTTGCTGCCCCTCTCTGACACAGCCATCTTAGATTACTGTAGACATACTCTGTGTAGCTACAGAGAGTGGATGTTTCTGGAAGACAGATAGCTGTGCCATAAGCACTAACATTCCAGGATATGGAAGTTATCTGATCAGAGAATGGACAACCTTGTAAGGTATGTGATCTCCTCCAAAACTGGCGCCAAAGGATATGAGCTTTGATGAACTGGCTGAGGGAAGACTATCCTATGAGGCTCAGAAGTGACTGTGGCCAGGCCTACACTTGCTATCAACACCCTGGCCTTGATAGAGCCCTCTTCTCAAACTTGTACAGTGCCCACACCTTCCTTTAAGGTGAGAGGGGAAAGTGAACTTGCCCTCAAGGTTCAATTCTGACTAATTGGCATTGATTTCTGGAGCATTGTGTTAAGAATTCTGAGGATGAATTGAAACTTATTGGGAAAGTGTTATTATGATCAATTAGCTGTTTGCCATGAACAGAGGGGATGAGGAAGAGAATGTGGAGAAAGAGAGTATGGAAATGTTACCACTGGAGCAGAAGCTGGTGTGTAATGTCCCAGAACTTTCCTGGGCATTACATTGGGTGTCACAAATGTGATGATATAGAGGTGGGCTTTTGGTTTTTTATTTTGTTTTGTTTTGGTAACAAAAGGTTACTCCTTTTGAGATATGAAATAACTCATAATTGATCATTTTTTTAAATAAAAATGTCACATGTCCACTGATATATAGTAATTTGGGAAGGCTCTACCTGTTTGTAAAACACCTACCTGGCAGGAGTAAAGAATCAAAACCAGGTGGTCAAAACCTGGCGCCATAACTGACTAGATATGTGACCTCAGGTAACCCACTTCTCTCTGGGCCTCAGTTTCCTTCTGTCAATGCCTAGACTCAAAGGTCACTTGGTCAAGGATTGATCATCCAAGTAGCTTCATTGGATTGAAAAGTATTTATTAACTTTTCATGTACGTGGTAACTATCAATATAAAACTTCGCCATGGCCTAACTTCAAAAGGTACAGTCTAGAGTCTTCTGCAAATGCAATGGGAATTCAAAGAATGGAATGATTTAGATGGCCAAGTTGGCAAAGAATGGCTCCATGAAGGAAGTGGAACATAAAGGAGACCTTGAAGGGTGGATATAAATTAGGCAAGAAGAGGAAGGGAGCACAGAGGTCCAAGGTTCAGGCCAGAGCACTACGGCCAGGTGTGTGATGATGAAGTTAACCAGATCGTGGAACATCTGGAAAGCCAGGTGCAGGCGTTCAAGCATTATACTTATGGCAAGAGGGAGCCATGTCGATCATTGAGTGAGAGCGTGACATAAGGCTATGGCCGAGTGGTTGAAAGACCGAATGGATTGAAATGGGAGAGAGCAAAATCAGGGAGACTGACAATGTAGACATGCAATTCTGAGGGTGTGGCCTGGGGAACAGGGGCAAGAGAGGGCAAAGTCATTCTGGAGAAAGATCAAACAGGTGCTACCCAGTTACAGAGAGCCTACTCTGACCGGTACACTCTTTAACCTCAGTTATGAGGGAACACTGAGTGAAGTGAGGTATCAGCTCCTTGACGCTTATTACTGTCTTCTCCATGGAGCGAGCCAGGGATACCACAAACAGGGCAAAGAAAACAAAGTTTAGGCGAGTCCATTGGCTGACTAGTAAGCTGTATGGGAGGAAGAGAAAGAGTTTAAGCACTTACTGTGAGGAGGAGGTTCGTTTATCTCAGGATTACCATGACTCACACCCTGCCTTCTTTAAAAATGACTAAAAAAATGGAAATACCAAGTGATTTCTCCGCAGATGTCCCAGTGCCTGGCGTCCCCTTCTACCCTGTGCACCCAGGCCTCACAGCTTACCTCCCAGAGCAGACAGCCGATGAAGGCACAGGAAGACTTTGGGGTTTTTCTTGAATCCCTCAAAGGAAAGATGGGTGGATTCCAGAGTATCTCAGTAGACCATTACGTTCAAAAGCCAAGTTGAATTGATAGACCACAAATAAATCCCTAATGAGAAGGAAGCTTTAAGGAATAAACCTTAGACTGGAAAAAAGGAGCCAGAATAGACCTGTGTACTGTCTGCTCCTGGCTTCACCAGGAGATGTCTGAACTTCAGTAAGTCACTTCATTTCTCTAGGCCTCAGTTTCCCCCGCTGGAAAATGAGAGAGCTGAACTAGATAATCTCAAAAGCCTTTCCAATTCTAACATGCAAGGCCTGGGATAGTTTATAGAATGATCTTTGAAAATGTCGATGAAACACAACTTCACAGAAAAATATACCATCCCATTTGCCACCCACAGACATCCATATCTCACACACACACACACACACACACACACACGCACATGCACACACACACACACACGCACACACACATGCACACACACCCTGGTAATGACAAGTCATAGTGCAAAGCTCAACTTCTGCACAGGGAAACACAGGTCCAAACTGTGGCCAACATATAATCTAATCACGTAGGTAGAACTGGATATAGAGAAAAATCAAATCATATGCAATGTGTCACTTACAGATTCCTTGTGCTGGCCTAGGAAATTGCTCCATGGTGTGTGGATGTGTCCACAAGCAGTCGGTTGGAGGACAAGGAGAGCCAGGGAGCTGGGAGGGATGACATATGGGCTTTACTGGCAGCTCCCAGGAGCTCTTTACATTCAACATGGCAAATAGTATATGAACAGCATCGATCCACCTCCACACGACAGTAAAACTGTTCAAAACTTGAGAGAGAACTTGTGGCAGGGCTATAGGCATGGACCTGTTTGAGTAGAGGCTGATTTTCAGAAAGATCAGCTAGGTCATTTCTCCCCTCCTGAGAGATGTCATATACGGTTGGGGTTTGTTTTGTTCTCTCTCAAAGAACCTGAGGTACGCTTCAAGGTAGTATTTGACAGGCGGACTCTCCTACAAAATCTTTGTTACCCCTGAGATCTGAACAGCTGGAATTTCTGTATGTTAGAAGTCCATAGAGGCGTGAATGCTGTGGGCACTGCTCTCTGGAAAAGTGCTTCCCAACGATTCGTTACGGCTCATAACTATTCTTTTCTTCTCTGAGTCAATGGGAGAAGAGCATCCTTGGACGCTTGCCTATTAAAGCATATGGGTGGGGGCAATCCTCAAGGGCAGGGACCGTGCCCCTGAACTAGTCCTGACCTAGTGTGAAGCCACATGCATTGGGACACTTAAAAGGCTTGTTAGAGTAGGAGAGGGCAGAGGTTTGCCACCACACAGGCATGCCACAGAGTTACTCAGCTGCTGAGGTTTACCCACAGGTTATCGAGGACAGAGCTTCCCAAACCCCATGTCACAGCGCATATGTGGCTGAGCTGAGAGAGTGACCCCCTGAGCCTTCTGAGTAGCCAGGTGAGGCCTGGTGTGGCCAGAGCACTGGAGCCCAAGCCCTTGGCCATAAACAATACCATCTGTCTACTACACCAGGTTACACAGTACTACCTCCTATGTGTGTCATGATGCTGAGGATGATGGAGTTGAAAAGAACCCCAAAAAGTGAGTTATTGTGAACCAAATTGCTCTTGGGCTATAGAATACCCACCTCCGAGCAGGTTTCATGACCACATGGGACAGACCTATGTAACCAAAAGAGTAGCCAAAAGAAATCACATGGAGCAAAACCTCCATCTTCAGTGGCTTGTTTTCTTCTCTCTCATTAACTGAGTTCTTCCCGCCACTCTTGCAGGGTCTGTGGTTTCCAGTCAGTCAGTCATTGATGGCCAATTATTTTATCTCCATCTATAACTTTCCCTTCTTTGGTCCAAGTAACATTGAAAATAATCAGCTTTTATGCTGCAACCTCAAAACCCTCCACAACTCAGTTATTACCCTCGTTAACCTATAAAAACACTCTCATTTTTATTTTAATACTTATCAAGCATTTAACATTTGCAATGAGATTTATTATTTTTTAAAAATTGTTCAGACCGTGAAATATCCAATGATTATTTCATTATACCATTCAGAAATTAAAATGTGTAGTACAATGATCCCTCATTAGTTTATTCAACAAACTCTTCTGAGTACCCACAGGGCACGAGGCTTGTGATAAGCGCCAAGGCAAACTGGTACAACCCTACCGTCAAGGACCCCACTATTGTGTGAAGGTGACAGGCAGGAGCACATAATGACCTTGGCAAGGGAAGAGTCAAGGTGGGTGGGTGTAAGATGCCAGGTGTGCACTGAGATAGGGAATCATCCCGCTTGGAGGAGATGGCATGAGCCATTCGAGGCAATGGCCTCCCTAAGGAGGTACATAAAGTGTGAACGCTGCAAATTCATTTTCCCGAGCATTGCACAAGCATTATTTCATCTTCATAGCATGAGAAAGAAATGGCAAGTCTCCCTTTGAAATATCTGCCATCGTTCTGTAGGTCAGGTTTGCAAGGTCAGCCCTGCACAGAGTCTGTGTATTTCTTTCTGGGAGCAAGCCACACCTGTGGGGCTGGACACTGTCAATGCAATGATGTGACTGACAAACTGCCAGGCAAATAGGAGTGACTTCAGGGACCCAGCCAGTGGTATTGTTGTTGTCTTCTTTTTCCACCACATCGGTGGAATAGCTTATGTCTCCAACATTTAATGAATGTGTTCGTGATATTCTTGAAATCGCCTTTATCCATTATGAAAGTCTGACAATCAATCCCAAAGGTGGTGGTAAACTGTGATCACCTTAACTTCAAGTTTTTTCACCGTCTCAGGAACTTGTTACTTTATCTCCAATCTTCATCGCAGCGTCTGTTTCCACCATTCATTCTCAACTCTTGGCCAGCACGTCTCCAGGGGCCTCTGCCGTCCCTGGGTGGTCCGCAGGCCAGTGCTTCCTCATCAGTCACATGAGGCCCCAAACCAATACCTGGTCAGACCATACTTGGTGCCACCTCCCAACTGATCCCAAACAAAGACAAAAAGTGTTTTCAAAGAGAGATGCCTTGTACATTTGTCTTTTGTAACTGAGATATCAACTCTGGAAGCTCAGGGTTGGATCCTGCAGAGCGAGGGCATGAAGGGTGAGCCAGGCCTTCTGCGGCTGTCTATAGAGCAATGAATTGGGAGTCAAGAAACCTGGGTTCAGATCCTGGCAATGCCATGATTAATGAGCTGTGTGACTGGGGTGAGTTGATGTCTCTGGATATAGGAGGTAGGATGTTGAGGCTCCATGCAGTTCCGAGCCTACAATGCTAAGATCAAAATACTGCCCTGCCCAGGGAGTGCCTGGGGGAGCCAACACTTAGCATATGAGAAACGAGGAGCAATGGGCTGGCAGAGGTGCCCTTCCAGACTGGGCACCGGTGTTGTGGGCAAATGCCCCACTTTGTCAGATGACTCGATGATCCCCACTTGGTCCTTGTCCCCCTGCATGAAGCGATCTGCAGAAGTGTCCAGGGTGGTGTGATATTCCAGGTATCTCTGAAGCACAGGGTCAAGCACAGGACTTACAGTGACCCACAGACGGGATGCTGAAATAGGAGCTTCTTCCGCATCCTGAGCCTAGAGAGCTGAGACATGGCCGCATGTTTTACCTTCCCACTGGAGGGTGCAGACACACCCTGGACCTTGCTCATGCATGTCCCCCACACTCTCTGGTTGTTGGCCCTGAGATGTTCTGAGCTTTGCTAAAGGCATCTCCTCATGAGCAGTGTGATCTAGACCAGCGCTTTCAAACACTGATGGGCACACACAAGTCAGCTGGGGCATCTTGTTCAGAAACAGATTCCACTTCGGTCAGGCTGGGATGGGCCTAAGAGTCTGCATTTTGAACAAGCCCCCTTTAAAGTCAAAGAAGCTGGTCTTCGAACCAGACTCTGGGCAGTAAAGATGCAGAAGAGGAATGGAGGGCTGCGGGTCACGTAGGCTGCCTCAGAAGTCACGCAGAGCCTCCATTCCCCATCCTTTGGAGATAACAATGCCTGCCCTATCCGTTTCTCTCTCTGTTTTAAAGATAACTGTACATTTTATTTATTTGCAGTAATATTCAACTACTGTAGTACATTAACTCATGTGATGAACACAAAAATAAAGATAATGATGCTCGAACAATGCTGCTAGAGATCCTGACTTAATTGGTCTGCCTAGCCTATCAGTTTCAAGGTGCCAAGAAAGGAGCCCCGTGAGTTAACTTAGAAACTGTGCAAACGTAATAACGATGTGAATATTCACCACTACTCCAGGCAACCACTAGATCATCTAAGTCTAGTGTGCACTGGACCCCCTAGCAGAAAGTGTTAAAACTGCATACCTGGGGACCAACACATACTGTAGTGAATTGAGCTGGGGTGTGCATGACGGCATGCATTATAACAAGCCACCAAGGTAACTTGAAGCTGTCAGTTCTCAGACCATGCTTTGAGAAACCCTAACCCAAGTGATGAGTGCTCTCCTCTCCCAAGTGTGAAAATTTAAAATAATAAGGTACAGCGCCGGGTTCCTGGTAGCTCACCGTGGATTCAGGACTCTTACCGTCCCATAGATCGGTGCTCGTCAAATGTTGATGTGTACAGAAATGACTCGGGGCCGCTTGATGAAATACAGATTCCATCCAGTTGGGTGGAACCTGAGATTCTGCATTTCTAACAAGCTCCCAGATGATGCTGATGCTGATGCTGCTGGTCTGGGGACCACATTTTGAGTAGCAAGAACTTAGATCAGTGGTTCTCAGCCCAAGCTGCCCATCACAGCCATCTTTTAAATACTATGGGCATTTTAAACATTTTATATTTTAAATTGGTCTGGGTAGGGTTCAGGCATGTTTAAAGCAACCAGGTGATTCTATTGTGTCACCAGCTTTGCCCCCTATCTCCCCCCCCCCACACACACACACACATATTTCTGGCCACAGATGGAGGCTCAGGCTCTGGCTGAGGAATGGGAATAGACAGTCAGCTGGGGTCCACCAGCCATCCCAGTCCAAGGTCCAGTTAAGTGGCTCTTAGAGTAGCTCTTTGCTGGAGAAATCGGCAGACTGGCTCCTCTGGCTCCTGATCCTGACAGGTGTGTGTGATGTGGTTTCTGTGCAGAAAGGGGGTGCACGTTTTCACAGGAGGAATGGAGGAGCTGGATGTTTTGCGCAGACACTGATGCAATTCCTGCGGCAGCTTCGGACAGCAGCGCTCTTTCCCTGCTGGCTTCTGCATCTGATTCTTCCCTGCACTCTCTGCTTGGCTCTAGGGGGTGGGGACCAGGGTGGGATACTGACCTGTCTTGTTTTGCCCCTGGCTAGGCGGCAGCGGAAAGCAGCCAGCCACAACGAGCCCCAAGGCTGAGGAGGGCTCGGAGGCCGTGCTCCCCAAACCCAGGAGCGTGTTCCACATCGAGTGGTCCTCCATTCGCAGGAGAAGCAAAGGTGTGTTGTTCTTCCCCCTCGCTCTCGGGTCCTGGATTTGCTCATCTCTTAGATGGGGACAGTGGCTGCACTATCTTCACAGGGTGGTGGGGTGGGTCATAAGGGTCAGGCATTTTCCTATCACAGCTGACCTCTGACCACGACCACAGTTCCCAGCATCTACGCTCCCTGCGTGGGAGACTGGGGCTGGGACAGACAGCAGGCTCTGGGGGTCTAGGCAGGAGGCTTCACCGTTGGCTATGCATTGGAATCACCTGCATCCCACCCAGGAGACTACCGGTACTGCTTTTATGGAGAAGTCTGGGCGGGCTTAAAGATCTTTAAAAGCTCTCCATAAGACTGTTCTCTGCCAAGTCACAAACCACCGGTCAAGAAGGCTAGAGATGAAAACTTCTCGCCTACAGCAGTGGTGGAAATGTCAAGACCAAGGGAACAGATGGAGGGATGTGGAGGGTAGTGGGCTTCCAACGCCCTAGACAGAGGAGGGAGGTGGGGGTCCTAGCGGGGAGTCAAAGCTGAGCAGATAGGAGAGCCAGACACTTGAATTTAGCGGGACATGTTGTAGCAAGCAGGGAGTAGCCGGGTGGGACACTCGTGGGGGGGGGGGGGGTCTCCCCAACCAGCTGCAAGGTTGGAGCAGCCTCGTGAAAGCCAGGGCACACGGGCAATCTAAAATTTCCCCCAACACCCAGAGAGGGGAGTCAACTTGCCCAAAGGCACCCAGCTGGTGGGGGGGCACTGCAGGGCATAAAGCTGATTCCCAGGTTAGTGCCCTTTTTACAACATCACATGCTTCCCAGAAGATGCATTAGTGACTTTCTAGCTTCTGTGTATCTGAGCCTCATCATTTCGTACCCAAAGTAGCCAACCCAGAGAGTGATACGGACAAACCACGTACACGGTGGACAGGCCTTACAAGGTATCACATGGGCCCCTCTAGCCCAGGACTTTGTATTTGTCAGGGGCTCTGGGCATGGTGTGGAAGGAAGCATGGCATACCTCAAAAAGTTAACAATCTCCCTCCAGACATCCCCCTACGATAGTGGTTCAGGGCTGGAGTAGGGGAAGGCCTAGCAGTGAGCCCCATGCAAAGGATCCTGGGAGCTGGAGATTGGTCATAACTGCTGAAGAGCTGACAGCCAGAGCGGAGCTTCAGACAGAAGCAGCAGCTCCGTCAAGATATCATGCACACCGGCCTCTAAGTCTAGAGGATTTCCCTTTGCTTCCTACTCTTCTTTTCGAAACTTCCGAAACTAATTTGTTTCGCCTGCATGGTGTAAGTTTCCAACCACACTGGGGCTTGCAGCCCCTGCTCCTTCAAAAGTGGGAACCCGGTGACTTCGATGTATTTCTTCTAGAGCTTAGGTACCCTGAAGGCTCATGTGTGCAGACTGAGACGGTCCAATTCAGTCTGAAAATACCTGGCATTCTGAGCCCAGCCTGCTATTCTCGTACTTGACCACAAGAGGGAACCAGAGCATCAAGACCAAAACTTTCAAGGGCAGGACCTTTGAGGATGTATAAAACCTTACTGAAATTGGTCACCTTTAAACATCAATTATCTGGGGGAAGCTGGGATGGCTCAGGGGGTTAAGCGCTCGCTTTGCAGCCCTGGAGACCGAGGATTGTATCCCGGCTCCAGCCCATGTGGACCCATATGCTGAACTGAAGTGTGCCCCCAGTTCAGTTCTTGCCGGGGCCTATGGGGGAGGCTCCAGGCCCAGTTCCTGCCCTGCGCAGCCCCGCGCCCACCTGTGGAGTGAAACTATATGAAAAACTAATGCTGTCAACTATGGAGACTGCTCTAGGCCCTCCCCCTTCCCTCTGTCTCTCATCTGTCTCTCTGTCAAAAACAATAAAAATAAATCTTTGAAAAAATAAATTATATGGTATTAATTTTAAAAGAATAAAAAGGTTAGAGCCATTTTCTGGAATTACAAAGACATGACAAAAGTTTTCTAGAATTACAAGGACATGACAAAATTAATTTCAAGTAATGACATGGACATCACTTGTCAATCCAACCAGTAGTTGCTGCTGAAATACCTAAAATTCTGAGACATTCAACCAAAAAAGGGATCCAAACAGCTCAAGGTCACCCAGTTGGGAAGAATTATAGTGAGAAGCAAACAGATTTTGCATGGCTTAATACTTTATGAGTAATAGCATCCAAGTGCCTTTTTTTGTACACCTACTAGTATAAGAGGGAAAAAACCCTGGATTTGGGGACCATCATGGGTAGTTTGCTGTTTCCTCATCTAAAAAAATAGAGTTGAGCTTAATCAGAGCTTGTTCACTAAAAGTCAAGTCTTTGAACTCCCTAAATTTTTTAAAATGTCCTGTTGACACGAGGATGTGCTTTTTTTCCCAAAGAGAGAGCCCAAATTGGTTCATAATCAGTAAAAGGAAAGGGGTCCTTCCAGCTGCAAAATGTGGTGGTTCTGGGCTTTCTCAAGTGGAACAGGAAAGACAGATATTCTAACGCCAGCCTTACAAGAAATTTGCTGCTTGGGTGCCGGGGGAGAGGTGTCCTAACTGAAAATGTTCTTTCCTTCCCACTCCAGTGTTTGGAAAAGGTGAACACCAGGAGAGACAAGCCAAAGACCCTTTTCCCTATCAATACCGGAAGCCCACGGTCGAGTTGCTGGTGAGTCATGAGGGGCCGAAACTAGGGACAGCACCCCATGCTCACAGAGCCTGTGGCAGATCCGGGACCGAGGTCCAGGAAAGGCGTTCTCTAACTTAGGCAAACTCTTCTTAAATTACTGTTTCCAGGAACATAATTACCTGGGATAAAAAGGTCTTTTTTTTTTTTTTTTTTCGCAGTTTATAAAGTTTCATATCCCTTTTATTTGAATTCTTTTTTTTTTTTTCCATCTTCCTCTAAATCTGGCATTCAAACATTTAGATAACAAGCTGGTGCCAATTTTCAAAAACAGAATCTTTACATGTTTAATTTTACGGATAGTTACGTTTTAAAGACTAGACATGCTGGGGAGTGGGGAGGGGCAGTAATTCCTTCTGAAAGGAGTGTGGTATAGTAAAAGTAACGGTTTTATAAAAAGAATCTCACTTCTACAGTTTGACCTTGACCCCTGCCAATAAGAACCTCTCCATGCCTGAGCCCCCATCCACAGCATGGGAATAAAGATAGGATCTTGTATTTCAAGGTTGTTGCTCATGTTAACTGGTGTAACATGATAAATTAAAAAAAAAAATAGTCTAGCTTATGGAAACATGGGGATGACTAAATAGAAATTCCACTGTCCCAAGTGAAAATCTTAGCTTGGTCCCCAAGCGAACAGAATGTGGGAGCGTCTTGCCTCTCTTGTTCCGGGACAGGATCTGGACACCATGGAGGAGAGGTCTGAGGTCAAGGCAGAAACAGGCCTCTCCCGGGCTTCCTGGATTCAGAGTTCCCTGGCAGCCGGCAGGAAGAGGCTCAGCAGAGCACTCAGTTACATCACAGGGGAGATGAAGGAGTGTGGAGAGGAGCTTAAAGGTACAGGCTCTGTGAGAGCAGCCCCTGACCCTACCCCTAAACACGTCACTTCCCATCCATCCCGCGGGAGACTCTGCCACAGTTGTCCAGAGACTAACTAGATGGAGTTCCGTCTCGATGGTCTTTGAACAATGGGACTTAGGCTGTTAGGACAGAGACACAGTCTCTTGGGATGTAAATGCCAACACACGTAAGTGTGTGGCTCTCACTGCGGAACATAACGGATATGCTTTCTCCTGTTCCCCATTGGGCTGTTGCAGGCAGGCATGTTAGCACTGGGGTGCTAGAGCTGGCATTCTAGAAAAGAGGCCTGCCCCATGGATGACACCAGAACTGTGTCTACTGTTGCCGTCGGTTCTCTTTAGCCATCGCCCCAGAGTTCAGGCCATGGGTTTGACAGGCATCCTCTGTGCAGCAAGAGAGCTTTCCTTCTGGATCCATCACCTTGAAAATTCATGCCACGCTCCCAGGGGCACAGAGCTCAGGGGACCCACTGCTTGAAAAGCCACCGGAAGACCACACCGGCTGGCAATGGGTCTGAAGGGATTCCCGGGCAGTCAGATGTGTTCTTGGTTTCTTGGTTGGCCCTCTTCTTGGCAGGTGGTAGTGAGGGGCTGGCTCCCTGCGGGCCCACTCTGGGGGCATGCAGGCCCTGCCTCAGACCCTCCTCCCACCCCCTGGGGCTGGGTCCCCAGCTGTCACCCCAAGTGCTGACTGACTCTGTTCCATTTCAGACAAGTCCCCAGTGTTCCAGTTCCTGGACTGGGTCCTGCGGGGCATGTCCCAGGTCATGTTTGTGAACAACCCCCTGAGTGGCCTGCTCATCGTCTTCGGCCTCTTTGTCCAGAACCCGTGGTGGGCCATCTCAGGCTGCTTGGGCACCATTGTGTCTACGCTGACAGCCCTCATCCTGAGTCAGGACAAGTAAGTTCCAGGAGACCAGGGTCCAGGCATGAGGCCAGAGGTCACACTATGGGGGCCATTCGCCGTCACCCCATCCCCTCACTGCTTGAGTCCCAGCTCTGAAAACCCTCTAAATAAGGACTCAAACCACCAAAAACAGCCATTCCTGGCTGTTTTGTCACAGCTATATATTGTCCAGGGGGACGTGCAGACGGGCCGTCTGTTTGAACGTGAGTGTTGTCAAGCCCCCGTTGAGAAAAATCTGATCCGGAAGGGAAATCAAGAAGGCAGCGCCCCTCCACTGGGCCTTGGGAGGCCCCTACTTCCCCAGCTTTCCTCTCTCCCCCCAGGTCGGCCATCGCAGCAGGGCTTCACGGCTACAACGGAGTACTCGTGGGGCTGCTGATGGCCGTGTTCTCAGGCAAAGGCGACTACTACTGGTGGCTTTTGCTCCCGGTCATCATTATGTCCATGTCCTGGTAAGTTTGCTTCTGATGCTGTGCGTGAAAATCGGGGGTTGCCAACCTTTATATCCCAATTTCATGACAGTCTATCTAAACTCGATGCTAAGGTGGTGTTGACTTAGGGTGCATATCGGAAATTTCCACTGGAAATCACCACTAACCTCACTCAAGGTCAGCACCGTGTTAGGTGACCTATAGACAGTGTCTCTTACCTACCAGCCTTTACTCGTCTTCATTTTCAGATCTAAAAGGTTTTCTGGTCCCGCCCCACCAGAGCACAGGGACAGGAACTAAGGGGCACCTTGGTTAAGAGCCACGCCACAGGGTCCTGTCAGTTTCTGCAAACCTTCCCATGCTTTCTGCTACACCCACTCCGACACTTTTCTGTCCCTGGGAGCCCTGACCCAACTGGGACAGCTTCCCCATGGGGGCTGAAGGCCCAGGCACCGGGCAGAGCTCTCACAGTGCCGGGCCCCAGCTCCTTCTTTACCTCCAGAAATCGCAGGGCCCTCTGGCCACAAGGCTCAGGACTCTTGGCCGCTCAACACATGTTTGTTGAATGAATAAATGTGACTTCCCACCCTGTCACTCCCCCACCCTATCCTCTCTCATGCCTGGGCATGGACCTATATGACTTTGTAAGAAAGTTCTATGACTCCTTGCCTTAGGATTTTCCCAGAAAGCGCCCCCTTCTGCGGCTGAGTCTGGGCATCTGCATTGTCCCTATAACAGGCACAAGGAAGAGACCCAGGCTGCTGGAGCCAGTCAGGGTCACAGAGAGTTCCCAGCAGGCTGCTCTTTTCCAGGAAGATACAGAGGGCGCCCTACTCCCACTCAGTCTAGAGTTGGGTGGGGGGCGCAGGGGGGCTTCTTGAACAGCTTCCCTTATGTTTCTGCCATCAGCCCCATCCTATCCAGTGCTCTGGGCACCATCTTCAGCAAGTGGGACCTCCCAGTCTTCACGCTGCCCTTCAACATCACAGTGACCCTGTACCTGGCGGCTACGGGCCACTACAACCTCTTCTTCCCCACGGCGCTGCTGCAGCCTGCCTCCTCTGTGCCCAACATCACCTGGTCAGAGATCCAGGTGCCCTTGGTAGGTACTGTGGAAGATTGAAGGACAGAATGATTTATTTTGCACATCAGAATCATCCATGAGGAATAACTGCTATTAACAGTGATACAGTGTGAGGTACTCTACATACAGTCTGTCATTAGCCACCATTCCTTTCTTCTCTCCTGAGAGTTCTAAGGGCCACTTCTGGGCCCACCCAGTCATAGGACAGAGGAAGAAACTGAGGCCAAATTGAGACCTTGCCTGAGGTCACACAGCTAATTAGTGAAGAGTAAAGTCAGGACTAGAATTCTAGCCTCCTATCTGCTAGACCCGGGTTCTTTCCCCCCTGCCCCTTTTTTGAAATCTTTTATGCTGTGTGTGTTCTTTTATTAAGTCTCATTGAATCGTTAAAGATGTACACATCACACCACCATCTGCTGCCTTAGGGATTCCGTTTCAGCTTCCGGAGTTGATGCCGTTCACTTCTGAAGCATGCTCACATTTTACAGCACAGGCATTCCTCCATTAAGAAATACACGTCTAACAGAGCTTTTAAGGTTCTTACAAGTACTCTGTATATAATGCTGGCCGCTGGAAGTCTGCCAAGACAATTAATAAGAAGCTACACGAAACGCATGAAATCAGCATGGAGAAATGTGCCCATTAGCCTCCTTATCTAAGTGGACACATTTTCTCTGAGTCCTCCCCCAACCCCAACTTTCCGTTACACGGAACCACCCTATGGATTGGGCTCACTCTGAAACTTCGTTATTGGCAAGTCATCACCTAACCACAAAGCCACTGGTACTTGTGGAAAGAACTTTCAAAAATAGTGTTGCCTAGTTTCTCTTAGCATTTCGTAGTGTGCAACGGCATGGTATAGGAGAAGGAGCCCTGCATTTGCATTTAAAAGCATCACTGTTTAAGAACAGAAATATTTATGTTAGCCCATCCGTGATGTGTGTGTGTGTGCGCGCGCACGCGCACGCCTTCATGAGCCAGAGTCAAGGATGTCATGTTAGCAATCTACTCCTGAGACTTCCCTTTCAAGGTACTTACGCCATCAATGTCTTTGGAAGGTAAGATTATTCTATTAATAACTGGTGTGCTTTGGGGACATGATGTTAGAAAAGGCAAATTTACAATAGTTCACATTCTCCATGACACCTTTCCAATGACAAAGACATCTATGAATTTTGTAGAAACTAGGGGGGCAAAAAAAAGAACAATCTTATAGAAATACATCAGAACCTCAGAGTTCCAGGAAAGAAAATTTCAATTTTTGGTGGTGGTTCTTTAAGAAATAACTTTCTGGTTAATTGAATGGATTAGGGTAATGATTCATAGGTTTTGACTTTGGACCCTTATAATTAGAGCCTTGAGTTTGGGGGAAACAAGTAACAAACGTCAGGGAGAGGATCTAAATCGCCCAATAATATTGAGGTTCCACGAGTTCCTCTGCTCTTATGGGCATTGGAGAGACCCCTGAAGGGTGGGACCAGCCAGGGCCATTGCCTCCATATAAAATGCTCTCACCTGTCCTGCCTGTCCCCCAGGTGACGATGCCAGGAGCCCCCATTCTGTTCTCTGCTTCTGGGGTCACAGGAGACTGAGCCTGGAGGATTAGCCAAGTAGGCCAACCCACTGGCTCCCGCAGTGTCCCCTTGTCCCCGCGTACCCCCAAGGGGCAGAGTCCTCTCAGAGAGGATGTGGGTGAGAGAACTGCCTCATCATAATATATACACACGTCAGCCTCGTCACAATACATGCGCACGTCAGCCTCGTCACAGTATCTGCGCACGTCAGCCTCGTCACAGTATATACGCACATCAGCCTCGTCACAGTATCTGCGCACGTCAGCCTCGTCACAGTATCTGCGCACGTCAGCCTCGTCACAGTATCTGCGCACGTCAGCCTCGTCACAATATGTACACACGTCAGCCTCATCACAATATCTACACACGTCAGCCTCATCACAATATATATGCTCGTCAGCCTCGTCACAGTATATGCGCACGTCAGCCTCGTCACTATATATATGCTCATCAGCCTCGTCACAGTATATATGCTCGTCAGCCTCCTCACAATATATGCGCACGTCAGCCTCGTCACAGTATATGCGCACGTCAGCCTCGTCATAATATCTACACACACCAGCCCCAGGACTCTGCTTCTCCTCAGCTTCCTGCCCAATGAGTGAGATGAACCTCCATGGATCCCAGCATGGCCCAGAGCCTCCTCCATTAAACACTTTCCCAACTCAAGGGCCATTGGCCAAACTTCCAAAACAGTCCCTGGGGAAGCCTGGTGCCCAGATCCTTTTCCCAAACTCCAACGTATGTGTGTAAGTGTCCACAGGCCTTGGCCCCGGCCCCATCAAACCCTTTGTCATGCACAGAAGACCCTGCCACCCCAGGGATACATGGAGGCCTGATGTTAGCAGGGTGCTCATTTATCAGTCACCACTTGACACTTTATCAATCAGAAGACTAGCTGCAACCATCCTACCTTCTTACGACTCTTCTGTGAATATCGGTCCCTTGCTCACCCACACTGGGCTGACATGACCACAAGCCCACACAGGTGGTTCTTGAAACAACAGAGAACCATTTTCCCAACTCACATTTACCTTCTCGTCATCTTTTTAGCTTTAAAAAAAAAAAAAGAGTTACAAGAGCAATTTTAAACCCCAAGTTTGGTTGGGCATCTATTACTTTTCTAACGAATAGTGTCCTCATCTGAAACATTCTCCATTTTTCTTGACTAGCGGTTTTAGTGCCTTACACTCATGTTTCTGTATCAAGGAAGCTTAACATTCTAACCCCTTACTATTGTTCTAGGATCTCAAGTTTATAGCAATAAAGTTCATGTTCCTTTTAGAGTTAACCTATTTGAATAAAACTATCTTGGAAGCCTGTTGCAAAATGTTAGTGTGAAGGATTTGGCACTACATCCTTTCCAGCCAAGGTTGAAGTTGCCTCTTTCTCTTCACAACTGCACGTGATCCTGTTGTACCTACAGCTTTTGAGAGCCATCCCTGTTGGAATCGGCCAAGTGTACGGCTGCGATAACCCCTGGACCGGAGGCATTTTCCTCGTTGCTTTGTTCATATCCTCGCCACTCATCTGCTTGCACGCTGCGATTGGGTCCACCATGGGGATGTTAGCAGGTCAGTGCCATCTCCCTCCTCTATTAATGGGCCATGAGGAAGTTAGTGCCTGGGGCCAGCTTCGAAGAAAATGGTGACGTGTGTCTTCAAGGCTCTACCTGCTGCTTTCTGTAAACTTTTCCTCCTCCCTTGTACCATATTGTCTTTTTTTTTTATTTTTAATTTATCCTATTTTGGGTGCCAGTATCCTCATACTCTTGTAAGCAAAAGCCACCCTCAATAAAGGCTTTGGATGGGCATGCCAGGATGGCTAAGCGGGTTGAGTGCTTGTCTTGCAGCCCTGGGGTCCAGGGATCAAGTCCTAGCCCCAGCCCATGAGGATCTATGTGCTGAACTGGGGTGTGTCCCTAGTTCGGTTCTCATTGGGGCAAGCTCCGTGCAGGAGGCCCCTGGCCCAGTTCCTGTTGTATGCAGCCCTGCGCCCACCTGTGAAGTGAAACTATATAGAAAACCAATGATGTGCAACTATGGAGACTGCTCTGGGTCCTCCCCCTTCGCTCTGTGTCTCTCCCTTTCTTTCTCTTAAAAAAAAAAAAAAGGCTTTGGTGTTAGTCATTTACACCTTAGTATAAATTTAAGGTTTGGAAGGGGTTTCTTTCAGGCATGTCTATATTTTATGCTTTATATTTAATGATGAATTGAACGAAGTGTTGTTCTCTATTAGAGAATATTAAGGTATCAGTGACAGGGAAATGCTCCTTTTTGGCTGGGGAAGGACCATCTCCAGACTTAAATCAGACTTCAGAGTCCTTACTCAAAGGGTCTCTTCTACCCACAAGAGCTTCACCACTAACTTCCTGTGGCTCAGTGGCCATTTGTGTCCTTTCGATGTTTTTAACTGAATAAAGTCAGAAATTCTTTTTTTATAAACGCCTAAGAGGATAACTAGTCTGGGCTTGTGAGAACCATGAGGGGTCTCCGGGGGCGCTCAGAACCCAGCACCACTGTCTCTTCTCTCACAGCGCTCACTATCGCCACGCCCTTCGACTCCATCTACTTCGGCCTGTGTGGCTTCAACAGCACTCTGGCCTGCGTAGCGATTGGGGGCATGTTCTACGTCATCACCTGGCAGACGCACCTCCTCGCCGTCGCTTGTGGTAGGTCCTGCCAGCAAGACTCCCTTCTCACCAAAAACTGAGGGCTGTGTCCATGCCCGCAAGGAGAAGCACCCTGTAAAAATTCAGCCGACCCTTCCAAGATAAACGGGAGGGTTGTGTGCTTTATAAAAGGGCTTTCATTTAAAACTGGTTTTGAATGGTTGTTTAGTAACAAATGCATTAAAAACTATTCCCCCCCCCCTGTCAAAAATAAAAAAATAAAAAAATATATATTAAAAAAAACGGGGAAAGCCAGGATGGCTCAGTGGGTTAAGCTCTCACTTTGCAGCCCCGGGGACCAGGGATCAAATCCCGGCACCGGCCCGTGCGAACCCATATGCTGAACTGGGAGCTCCCCCAGTTCAGTTCTCTCTCTGT